>JAYJMB010048768.1:0-29893 GCA_036873735.1 Pouteria campechiana
GTTTCACATAGAGGAGGGATCTTTGGGATGCGTATCCTGTCTTTAGGATTTCTCGGGATTTGGGAGAGATCCCAGAACCGAGAGTATTTTGACGTGGCGAGTATGCCAGCTCATCTGCTGACGTGTGTTAGAGTTCCCTAACAGATATCTTATGTGATTCTTCAGTAAACTCCATAGTCATTTTGATAGTTTTAATAATATTTTTTAAAATAAAAAATATTTATTTTATATAATTTTTTTATAGGAACATTTGGAATTTTTAATTTTCAATAATTCTTTCAACATTTTCATAAACTTGTTCATTAACATTTTGTATTTCTTTTAGAGATATTTGTTTAATAATACTATTTACTCTAGATAAGTTTTCATCATTATCTTCGCTAGAGGAAGATGAACTAACAAAAAATCTTTGAAAGTCATAATAAAGTTCTAGGTTAAGACTAATTATTCTCTTTAGGCTAAAGCACCCTTAATAGTAGTCCTTCGCTTAACGAGTTTCAAGCCTTTATGAGAAACTTGAGACCAAAACTTTTATGACTTTAAAAGATTTTTGCAGATAAGTTTTCTATTAGGCTCTGATACTGAATTGATAGTAGGAGAAAGGAAAACAATATTATTTAATCAAAGTCTAGATATTCATAAATTTTCTAATCATAATTTTAAGTAAACTCAATATGCATAGAAACATTTTCGTAGATGTTTTCTGGAATATTGTTAAAATATAATAACAAGAAATCTATTTCGAAGAAAAATTCAGCAACATACCCATAAAAAAATAAGTAAAGAAATATTCATTTATCAAAAAGAAATATCTTACATAAGAGAGACTTCAAACGAGCTTCAAGCTAGATAAAAACTAGCAGTACAAGCACTCAACTTCTCGATTGATGATTTACAAAGGAAGACACACCTTCTATTTATAGAAAAATGGAACGAACTTTACACTAGTTTAAGTTCAAACTTAACAACCACTAAAATTTGAAACAAATTGACATATAATATGTGAACTTCACAATGTTATAGTTCCGCATTATTACATACTTAAAAATGACAAAACATAAAGATAACTATTTCTGATAAGCTGGAATCTAGGAATAGGACTTTGAAATAGTATCTTGCCGATAACTTTTTCAGAATAGTGAAAAGAATAAACTTTTGTAGGCACTTAGTTATGTTGGCGAATGCATGTCATTGGTAGAGGAACTAATGGCTTCTACTTCATCTCCTTTAGACAACTGACTGAAAAGTAGTAATTTATATGCTTTTGCTCTTTGCTCTTTATCACTTAACTAGGGAAAATATCATTTTATGAACTTTAAAGTAGCAGAGAAAGCTTATTGTATTTCTTTTGATTGGGGAGTTATTCAAAGCTTAGTGAGTTCTTCAATAGTTGGCATAACATCGAGACTGAATTCTTTGGCTCTTTGAAGAATTTATACATGCTGGCTCTGGAGACGAGTAATCCTTGTTTCATTTCTAAGGTTTGTTGAAGATTTTCAAAATCATACTTTGGCCACCATTTTGAATAAGAACATAAAGCCGTATAAGGATAATTAAATGCATTAAATTCTTTAGGACTAGGATAAAAAGCATAGTCCTAACGAATTATCCAAGGAATAGAGTATTTGATAGCCAGTTCCATAATTTATGAGATTAAATGATCTTCAAGTTCAAAAGATAATACTAATATAATAAAAGGAGAGTTTTTAGGATGCATTCCCTATAAATCCCAAAAATTATAAAGAAACAACTTATGAATTTGTTGCAAAGGATTTTTAAGAAGAAATCGAATCCACCAGGAGTGAGTAAAGAGATTATGTTTTAAAAAGACTTTAAACTATGCTTCTCTATAATCCCAATAATTATAAATATTTTCAAAAGAATTCTGAGATGAAGAGGATGAGGATGAAGTAATAGTAAATCTAATTAGTTGATTTATATATGAAAGATAGCAATGTTCTTGAAGAGTAATTTTTCTAATAATAAGTTTTGAATAATTGATCTAATTAGCATCCTTCATGTGATGTTCAATTGAGATAGATTTTGTTTCTAATATGATTCTTTCATAATAATCAATAGTCTTATAAGGTGCAAAAGGAATAGACCATTTATTTTTCTTAAAGTATTTTTGATAAACTATTCTTGAGGCATTTTGAGATAATTTACACAATTTATCACTAAAATAGATTGTATCTTTTTGCAAATATTTTTTAAGGAAAGATATATCATAGGGTTCTAAATATTGAATAAATCTTTGAAAATAAGCAATAAACTGGGCATTGGCGGCAACCCAAGGATAAGAAATATTTTCTAGGATATTTGCGTTGTTGATGCAGGTGGTTGGCCAAGAGAACTTGGTTGAGCTCTATAAAAATTCTCGGGATAAGAAGTCAGGCAAACTATTTTGTTCACCATTAATATATTCTATTTGATAGTCAAAAATTGCTAATAAAGCTTGCCATCTACCAAATATTTGTTTTACAGTGATATTTTTAACATCCATTTGTAAAATATCTTTAGCGGCTTTGCAATCTCTTCTTAATAAAAATTCTTAATTTAACAAATAGCTTTGAAATTTATTAATAAAAGTAACAATAGCAAGCATTTCCTATCTTATTGTAAGATAATTATATTGAGTTCTATTCCAGAGTCATCAAGTATAACGAATTAACAATTCTTTTCCTTGAGGATCTCTTTGTTTAAAAATTCTGCCACATCCTATGTTAGAGGCATAGGTTTCTACAATCTTATAATAATCTGGATAAGATAAAGAAGGAGAAGGTAGATATTGTACTTTTTTTTAATATTATGAACAACTTGTGTATGAGCTTCAGTACATTTAAGAAGATTTTTGCATAATCTTTGTTGTAATATTTGTCTATCATAAGTAAGTTTTTTCATAAAAATTAGAAATATAATTAAGACATCTTAAAAATCTTTGTAATTGAGTTATATCAGTGATAATAGTAGGAAATTTATTAACAAAAGCAATAGTTCTATTAATAGGTTGAATAGTTCTATTATTGATATAAAATCCTAGGAAATTAATTTCAGTTTGAAACAATTTCATCTTCCTTTGAGAAAAAACTAAACTATTTTATTTAACAACATTTATAAATATATTTAGATGTCTCCAGTGTTGTTCTATAGAAGAAGAAAAGATTAGTACATCATTAATATAAATAATAAAAAATTTAGAATAAACATTAAATATCTCACTCGTAGTTCTTTTCAATTCAGAAAAAGTATTTTTTAAATCAAATGACATAACTTTCCATTCATAATGTCCGAATGGGACAATATCAGTAGTTGTATAATGATCTTTTTTAAAAATCTGAATTTGCCAATAACCTGCTTTCATATCAAATTTAGAAAATATCTTGGCTTCTATAATTCTATTTAATAAGTCTTTTTTTATTTTGGAGTGGATATCGAATTCATTATAATACCTTTTTCAAGAGTTTATAATTAATGACTAACCTTGATGCTCCTCTTTCTAATTTTGTAGCATTTTCAACATAGAAGCAACACAACTCTATAGAGAATGATTTTTATTTATAAGTCTTTTATTTAATAATTTGGTGATTTCTTTTTGACAATATTCTAATTATCGTGAATTCATCTACCTAGGCCTGACTTTAGTAAGAATATTTCTCTCATAAAATCTTGCTATATATGGTAAAGAGACAATATGTTATTTTCTACGCTAGAATGCATCAAACACTAAAGAACAAACAATTCTTTGTAGAAATTTTATTTCAATAACACCATTACCTTCTAATAGATTTTCAATTATTATGATGAAAACATAACAAAAAATACCTACATAGCTTATACCTACTACTCAACCATTAACTCAAAATATTCATAATGAACTTGAACCTTTTGAATATGACTTTAATGTCAATGTTATAGAAGATAAAACTATTTTTGAAATTAATCCTCACTTAATTATAGATGAATTCAAATTTTCTCCATAAAAAGAAAATGGTTAGTTAATACTTATAATAAAGATGAAAGAGAAAATATTATAAAAAAATGGATGAATTATATTTAGCAAATAAAATCCTATATAAAATTCTTTACATGGTATGACAATCAAGTATTGAGATCCATCAATGTGTTGTATGGATCTTCGAGTCTGTCTTGTGCTTCATCTTCTCTACCACCAAGACCTCCTTCACCACCAAGAAATCAAAAAGTTATCCAACTTGAAAATAGAAATAATAGATCATTAAGAGAAATAGATGACAAATATATAAAAGAAGCTTATAAAATCTCTATTTAAAAAGAAATGTCAATTTTTTTATCACAGATTTATCTCCTATCATAGAAAAAAATAATTTTGCTAATGAAAAACTAATTGATATTACTAATAAGTTAAATACTCGAACTGCTCCAATTATTCCTATGACAAATAAAAAAAAATCTTTTAGTTATAGAGATGAATCTAGTAAAATAACTAAACCTTATGAATTATCTTTATTTGCTAAACCCACTAATACTAGTTTTCCTGAATATTCTAAAACACCCATAATATTAGAATCTTTACCTAATCCTACAAGTTATTCAACTATAATAAATAAATTAGAAAAATCAAAGAGAGAGCAAAATAAAGAAAAGTACTTTTAAACACCATATCTTCAATCCGTGATCAAAATTACATCAAAACTATTTTAAAATAAATACCTCCACAAGAAATAATGAATAATAAAGTATATTTTAATAAGGTAAAAAATTATTATAGAAGACCTTCAACAATGGATCAACAATTTGAAGAACCTCGAACACAGTTAAATGATATAAATCCAAATAGTATTTATGAATGGAGTATAGATGCTCAATCTGAATATGAAATATGGAATACTTGTTATAGTATAATTATTTGTGCTACTATATTAAGAGCAAGACAATTATCAAAAAGAAATATTGTTAATATTCTAACATGTTGTTTCATTGGTCAATTAAAAGGACGATGGGATTTACAACTCACCTAACAAGAAAGACAAACTGTACGTAATGATCCTAATCCTATATATACTTTAGCAAGTAATATTAATTATAATTTCCTCAAAAAAGTTGAAAAATATCAATCTGCTATAAGAGAAAGATTAATGAAACTATGATATAAAAACTATCTAATTATTATCGGTACAAATATCTATTCCTTATAGATGTATTATTATTAAATGATGGTAAATTGGATGTTTATAAATAAAAATTTCTATAAGGATTACCTTTAGTTTTTGAACCACAAATAAAAACTCCTATTAAATCTAAAAATGATGGTAACTTAGCATATTCAAACTATACTTGGGAACTTTATTTTCCAAAATATGTATTGTTGCTATTGAATTTTGTAATCAAAGAAAAGTAGGGGAAACCAAATTTCTTAAAAGTCAAGATTTTTCAGAGTTTAATTCTTAATATGGTATGGAATGTGTACCTTTTACTAAAAAATTATTATGTCATCCTAAATATTATAAAGCTAAACCTTATAAAGCCCATAAAAAATATAAAAAATCTTTATATAAACCTTCAAAAGAAGCATCAACTTCTAGACCATATAAACATTCTAAAAGGAAAAAATATTGAAAAGAATATTACAAAACACCTTGTAAAAAATATTGTAAGAAAAGTCAAAGTGAAATGAAATGTTTTAAATATGGAGAACAAGGGCACTATGCTTCTAAATGTAATAAAAAATAAATTAAAGAATTATTAAAAAGTAAGACAAATATTTTTATAGACAAAATTTCACAAGAATTAAAACAAATGTCTATAACTAGTCCAAGTTTTGATTTAGAAACTTATTATTCTTTTGATAGTAGTAATAATTCAAAACCTTCCTTCTATGAATCAATTCATCATTGTTCCAGAAATATATGTCAATGCCCTAATAATGAAAATAATTATCAAACATCTTCTTCAAAATATTATGATATAAATATTTTATCAGCTCTATATGATTTATTTATTGAAATAATTAATAACATTGAAGATCCTCTTATAAGACAAAAACTATTAGAAAAGTTTATAAACTTATCAAAGAATGATTCAAAAGAAAATTCAAATAAAAACAAAAAATTAACCGAAGATGAATTAACGATAAAGGAACCTTATTTTATCTTTGAAGTTATAAAAAATCAAAATAAATACATTAAGAAAATAATCCAAAACCTATTACTATTTCAGATATGCATCATGAAATAAAGGAATTAAAAGTTGAAATAAAATATTTAAAAAATTAAATTCTAATTTTAGAACAAAAATTAATAAAAAAGAATTACAACAATCGAAAGAAGATAAAAATCGAGATTATACCAAAGAAATTATGAATTTAATAAAAGAAAAGTACAAAGAATATTCCAACGAAGAAAAATTTTCAAATCCTTACAATTTATGTCAAATTTAATCACTTGTGATTGACTTAAAAATGAGAGTTTTTTTATTTAAAGAAACCCTTCATTCAAACCATTTTTTATTTGAAAAAATATAAAATTATATATAAAATATAGAAATTAATTAGATCAATTCATTGAAGTATTAAAATACTATAGTATTTGATAGAATCATTTATCAAGAAAGAACATTTCGGCAAGACAAAAATGTTTCATCGAGTGCTTATAAATCATCGATTAGTTGCACAAAATTCAATGAGTCTATTTATACTTTTAAATTATTGTAATTTTGTAGCCATGCAAATATTGGGTTGAGAAGATTTTTGAGTTCCTAACTAGTTGATAGTAAAACTTATGATTATATTAAAAATTCTTTTTAACAATTGTAAACAAGGGCTTAAACTAAAATATATCACAAATAATTTTTTTGATTTATAATTAAGCAATAAAATTGCTGAACGGTTTAGATCACGGATATGTTACTTCGTGAGTGACCCAAACATGATAGATCGGGGAGAGTTGCATTTTTTATCCCTTCCGCTTGCGCAGACTCGAAGCCGGCGCTGCGCACCAGGAGGCTGGAGGCCCGACTACGTACGCAGTCTTGTACGGAAAGACGCAGCGCGCATGATTGGTGAGGCCTGTTCAAAAGATCGACAGAGCTTTTTCTCGGTTCTTCTTGGTTTTCTTCCACGGGCTCTTCCATCCTTCCAACCTCCTCAGGTAAGCCGCCTTCTTACGCCTTTTCCCTCCACGCCCAACACCAAACGAGGGAGGAAAAACCAGGCAAGACAAGTTTTTGTTTTCTATGCGTCTCGCCTGCCCATCAATGACTTTGGGCGAATTTCCTCAATCTGACGAGGGGAATTCCCCCAAAGTATTGGAAATAGTCATGGCTGAATCCGTTACTACCAGCCGCAATGCGATTTGCGATTCTGGCCATCGATACTTACTCTACTAGGTGTAGTGCATGTCTCTTGAACTTCCACTAGGGCCTTCGACATTTTAGGTTTCCCTGTGGTAGATACCTTGAGTTTCGTTTTGTGTTGAATTCCGGCGTTTCTGTCCAGCAATTTCAACGTTATTTAGGTCAGTGAGTCTTCTTAGCATGATCTCCAAGTGTCCGTGTTTTTGCCGCTGGTCTGCCTGAGCATTGTATAAAGCGAGCTGGTGCCGGTGCTGGGACTGTGTGTGAGATGTGCACTGTGCAATGTGTAGGGGCTTAGAAAGTTGATGTGGGGCATCTGTGACTCAATTCTGCTCACCAAAATTGTAGAGTGTGCTGTCGCTAAGTCAATCTAAATTTATTGCAGTTGAATAATCGTAAAATCTGAATCATGGATTTTTGTTTGTTGAACCATGGCTGCTATATGGTTCCAATTTTTACCTGTCCAGTAAATGTCCACATATTCAATGTTCAAATTTGATGCACACCCAAGGACGTAGATGGCTTTATTTTGCATGGTTGGTCCTTTTGACTGCATTCTGTTTATTTCATCCTTAGAAGCAACGATTTTTAGCGGATAACTAGCTGCAAAATAATGTTTTCTGTTTGTTAATATGCAGACGGCTGTGGTTGGTGGTTCCTGTCTGGTCAGTTATAGTTTTTCTGTGAATTTTCTAGTTGAAACAGTTGGTTGATGTAGAAGGGTTGAAGCTGAGGTAATAAGACATTGCTCGTCAGACTGTTCGCTGTACTTGGTTGCTGTGGTCTGATGCATAATTCCTATTTATGATCCTGTTTGTTGCAGATTTTTTGATTGGGTGGAATGGATTTAGTTTCACATGGTATTAGCAATTTGATTTTTTGGTTCGTTAGATGATGGATCTTCCAATGTCTTCTTCGGGTAATATCGATGATAACGTGGGTATCCCGGAAGACTTGCGTTGTAAGAGGTCAGATGGAAAGCAGTGGAGATGTAGTGCATTATCCATGCCAGATAAAACTGTATGCGAAAAGCATTATATTCAGGCAAAGAAAAGAGCTGCAAATTCTGCATTAAGAGCTAGTCTGAAGAAGGCTAAAAGAAAGTCAATTGACGATACAGATATTTATTTGGAGAGCAAGAACGATGAATTAGATCTCTCTCTTATGAATACGAGTAGTGGGGATTTTCCAACTTCTGTCTCCAGTAAAAAGTACAAGGAGAAGGTGCCAAAAAGCCAGCCTTATTATTCTTCCGATGCATTATCTATGAGAAGCATGTCAATGCGTACTCCAAAAAGATCCATTGATGATTCACAAAGAGATACAGCAGAGATGGAAGAATACCAAATAAATTATGTGTACAGGACATCTCCTTTTAATGTAGATTCAGCTAGAAATAAAATTCAGAGTATCTCTGATCGTGCTGATCTAGAGGTGAGAGTTCCGCTAATATTTCTTTAACATCATTCATTTCATTCATCAAGCTAGAAAAAATGATGTCTTGTCAGTTCTTAAACTTATCATGCAGGAACAATCTAGTAAAAGCACCAGTTCGTCTGATGAGGCTGAAGGACCTACTTGTCATCAATGTCGAAGGACTGATAGACATACAGTGATCCAGTGTCTGAAATGTGATAGGAAAGCTTACTGTGATAGCTGCATTTTTAGATGGTAATGGCTGTTATTTTATGCCACATGGAATTTGATCACCATCATTGTATCTTTGTGAATGAAGCATGGATTTCTTAGGATTGAATTGGAGAAATAAGCAATAATCTGATTATGCATTCCATTTATTAGGTACCCTGATATCTCATTAGAGGATGTCCAGAGAATCTGCCCAGCATGCCGTGGTATCTGTAATTGCAAAATGTGCTTACGTGGGGATAATTTGATAAAGGTTTTTTTCTTTTTCTTTTTTGATTCTTGTTTTCTAGTCGAATGGATCCCTTCTCTTATTTGCTGTCATTTAATGACCTTTCCAGCAAGATTGCTGTAATCTTAGTTCCTCTGAACCCCTCGAGTATTGACAGCCAGTTCTGTTTGAGCCACCCTAGTGTTATTTTTCATTAGGAAAGCAGAAGCTGCTTTTTGCTGATTGTTAGTGACTGCATGCAGATCAGGTTACAGGGGATTACTGGCTTGGATAAGCTGCAACATCTTCACCACCTCTTGTTTCTGGTTCTTCCTGTACTAAAGAAAATTCATTCTGAGCAGTCCTTTGAACTAGAAGTTGAAACCAAGGCTCGTGGTAAAGTGAACACCCAATACCCTCTTTTGGGTTGATGTGAACTTTGCTTTTGGGTATTACAGGGCTATGCTTGATGTGTCTAATTTTTTATTATCTAACCAGGAAATAGGACAGATATTCCCAGGGCTAAGATTCACTCTGATGAACAAATGTGCTGGTAACTTTCTTGAGATCTTTTCATATATGTTCTTTATTTCATTGGAAATGCATGTTGTGGGTTGAAGTACCTAATCAATTGAATTGTGTTTTTGTCCAGTGATTGCTGCAAGGTACCTATTATTGATTACCATCGACACTGTGGGAACTGCTTGTATGATTTGTGCCTTGCTTGCTGCCAAGATCTTCGGCGAGTAACTGCAGTTGGTGTCAAAGGGGAACTAGCAGAAAATCAGGTCACTGCAAAGAGCCAATGCGGTACACCCTCAATGAAGCAGCCCAAATCATCTGAAGCATCAACATGTTCTGAACAACATGCTGCAATTGCAGACAAGCCTATGTTAAATTTACCCCATCTATTTCCTGATTGGAAAGCTAATAATGATGGTAGTATTCCATGCCCCCCAAATGAGTCTGGTGGATGTGGGTGCAGATCTCTAACCCTTAGGCGTATTTTCAAAATGAACTGGGTTGCAAAACTTGTGAAAAATGCGGAGGAAATGGTCAATGGCTGTAAGGTCTATGATATTGACAGTTTTAAGACATGCCTTTCTTGCGGTGGTACGGAAGCTGCTTGTTTTGGTGAATTTAAAAACTCAAAGCTCTTCCAATGCTCTCATAGGGAAGATGGTTGTGACAATTTCTTATTCTGTCCTGCATCTCAAGATATCAAGCTTGAAGGCATTAGCCATTTTCAAAAGCATTGGGGCAGGGGTGAACCTATTCTTGTCAAGCAGGTGTTTGACGTTGCACTGGCTTCAAATTGGGAACCAGTTGTTATATGGAGAGAGATAAGAGAAGCTGCAGATGAGAAAATGAAAGAAGATAATAGGATTGTGAAGGCTATCGATTGCTTATATGGTTCTGAGGTATGCTTAGCACACATTTGGGATTGGGCTGCTGTGTTCATGCTTTCATTGATTAACATGCCTTTTGATTCCTGTTTGTTGCTGACAATGTTCTTGGCCCAAGGGACACTAAAATGTGGTTGGGATCTCTGCAAGTCAGAATGTCACCTTTTTCTTGCTAACTTGTTTGTTGAGTTTTTGTCACTTTCAAAAAATTTCCATGTTAGAGAAGATAATTGCTAGATTACTGCCATGCTAATTTTTTTCCTTTTGAAGAATGGTTATACTCTTAGACTGCAGGTGTTGTGGAACTGAAAACTTTTGGTAGCAACATCAAACAACATGGTGGCATGAGAACCTCAAAAAGACAGTCACGTAACCAAAAATATTTGCAATGCAAAGCTATTAATAAGTTTCAAAGGCTAAAGTTTCATTGCATATGGACAGTAAGCTTTGGATGAATGCGTGTTAGTTGTTACATATGGGACTCTTAAGCATTGGGTTGATGCACCTAAGATGATCTTTGGTCTTAGATATCACCTATTTGATTCTTTGGAGAACAATTGCATAGTCAACATAAAGATGAACTTCTTGATGCTAAAGGTAACTGTGTGATCTACAATTAGTTTATCATCCAGGGAAAGAAGAAAAAAGATCAAATTTCCAGCAATTCTGTTTTAGCCATGACACTTTTTATGGAGATATTGATGGTTGCTTCTTCTGGCTTAGACTGTTGAGTGTGATAGAGTTTGGTATCATCCAAAATATGGCCATAGTGTTACAAGAGAAGTGAATCATGGTTGCAAATATGGGCAACAGAACAATGCTGATATTGGTGGCATTAAAAGCTCAGTAGCATCTTATAATGCTTCATATGCTCAATGTGTATGTTCTTTCTTGCATTTTTTGATGCTTCTGATGGTTTATTTATTACAGGTTGATATCGAAATTGGCCAGTTTATTAGAGGATATTCAGAAGGACGCATCCATGAAAATGGTTGGCCTGAAATGTTAAAATTGAAGAACTGGCCACCTCCCAGTGCTTTGGAAGAGTTCTTATTGTATCGCAGACCTGAATTTATTAGCAAATTGCCATTATTTGAATATATTCACTCCAAGTGGGGTCTTCTTAACCTTGCTGCAAAGTTGCCTCATGATGCACTGCAGGTTGATGTAGGACCGAAGCTGTTTATTTCTTATGGGACATGCAACGTACTTGGTAGAGGTGATTCTGTTAACAACCTCCAAATAAATATGGGTGATGCGGTAGGCGCTGATTCTTTTGCATTCATTGTCGCATGATAATATATGCTTGCTGATGCCAGATAATTTTACCTGTCTATGCTGCATTGTTATTAACTATTTAATGAATATTCCTTGATTATGTTTTACATTTCATTTTCCAGTGATCTTGAAATACATGGTTTGAATAATGATATTAAGGTTTTAAAGATAAGATTTGATTTTGAAGGCTTTAGCATATTGCTTTTCTATGGAAATTAGTAGGCTGTTCGTCTTCATTTTATCCCTTAATTTGACTTGTAAGGTTCATGAAATTTAGAGTTTCTCTGTGCCAAGACTAGTCTTTTATTGGTATTTCATTGGCAATGTACTTGAAGATAGCTCCACACTCAAATCTTCTCCTCATGGAATTTATATTTCAGTTCCTGGATGAAGAGATCAACAGAGTGCTGTAACTTTTAGTACTCACAGAAATCTATTTAGGATGGGTACTTTATTGATCAATCCAACCCATGACCAAAGCAATACATATTTGAGAGTGCAGCAACTAATGAAACATTGCTTATCTTTCCTATGATGCTCAATCTTGAATTGAATTGTAGAGTTACTGATATTAACTAGGATCCCCTCTTCTTAATCTGATTTCTTATTTTGCCTGGACTGGAGTAGTGCCAGGGCCTTGTATAAGTGGAATGCATTGGTAACACTTGGGGCTATAGAGGCCTGCCTTGCAGCAGGTTAATTTGACATCATGCTGCTTGTCATAGTTCACATTAGCTAGAGACTTAACAGTTTGCAAATTAAGATGCTGAAGATGTCCCCCCTTTTTTTTTTTAAAGGATGAGATTTGGTAAGGTTGGCTGTTGAAGGGACCATTTGGATGCTCCTTGAAAATTGGCCTTTGATGATTAAACTCCTACTAGAAAACTGCAATTTATGAACTGCATTTGTTTTGACAAGTGTTCATAATATCAATAAATATCTACTTATTGGTGGTTTGGAAAAAAGATCTTATCATTTTTATTGGAGATATTATCATTTTTTTCAGGAACTTTGTTGAAAAAAATAGAAAAAATAGAGAAAATTTGAGTGATTTTCAATGAAATTTTGTAATAAATTATGATAAATATAAATACACAATTTCAACAAAAAAGCCACAATTGAATGAATAATTTCCTTTTCCACAATTTTAAAAATTATTTACAAATTCAAATAAATTAAAATAATCAAAAAACATGTAAACATTTAGAATAAAAACATATAATGATCCACAAACGTACAACCTTGCACAACCAAAGCTTATTAGAATTTTTTAAGCACTAATTACTTTTTAATAATTTTTTATATTTATTATATATAAATTCATAATAAAAAATAGTTAGATATTGAAATTAGATTTATTTGCTTCACACATATATTAGTAAACATATTATATAAATGAGATAAAAAAAACACAATCCTCCTAATTATTAATTTAATTTAATAAAAAATTAAAAAATAGGGATTAATTAAAGATAAAAAACTGTTTAGATGAAAAATAATGCTCAAAATATGTAATCGTGTTGATATTATCATGATTTAAAGCCTCAAAGTGGTTTGGGGGGGGTATTGATTTAGGCTTTTCCCAAAAAATCTCCATTTTTAAAAATGAAAAATGAAAAATCTATAAAGAAAAATAAATTATTTTGAAAGAATTATCATCTTGAAAACATTATCAAACACAAACAATAACAATTTTTGGTTCAATTTAACGATTTGGGGAAAGTTTTTAAATTTTGTATTCTTTCCCAAAAATAGTAAAAAAATTCCTAAATCTACCAAAGATTGTTATTTAAATGTGTTAATCAGTGTCAAAACATATTACAATACAAAAATAACCAATTTCGAATGCAAAAAAAAGCAAAAGATGAAGAAATCTTACCATTTTTGTGGATATAGTTTCTGACGCCCAAACCCAAAAAATCTTGATTCAATCTTGCAAATGTTGTTTTTATTCCCTGAGATCAAAATGAAGTTTTGAAACTTCCTATTTTTTGTGGGAAAGGGGATTTCGTAGCTAAAAAAATGAGTTTGGGGGTGAGGAAGGCTCACAGCGTCCTAATAGGGTATTTTACACCCTAAATCGATTTTTTCATCCACAAAATCACAATAGGACTTGTGAAACTTCCTGTTCTTTGTGAGAGAGAGGATTTCACAGTTGAAGAAATGTGTTCGGGGGTGATGAAAAGGCTCACGCCGTCCATATGAGGTTTTTTACACCCTGAAATGATAATATCATTTAGGATCACGATAAAATCGATAGAATTTTGATATCTCGATATATTGCTGATAAAATGTGACAATATCGATAATATTGTAGATATTATTGATAAAATATGTAAACAAATGATAATATCATTTTAGGTGGTTTATTTTATCGCTAGGCTGATAAAACCATTTTATCGACAATATTATCATTTGCAATCACTGGTTTTGACTTTTTGAAATTAAAAAGAAAGAAGGAACCTCAAACAGGCTAAAGAGCATTCTGGGATTATCACTTCTAATGAACACGTGAGGCGGTGTTTATCATAGGCTTCCTCCCCTCTCTTTTGTGAGGTCTATATTTCTATGCAATGCGAGAAGTAACTCTATCGCAACTTTAAAGTCTTTTTCTTGTTTCATTTTTTTTTCCTTTTTGTTTTTTTGGCAGAGCATCCAAAGGTTCTCCAAGGTAGTCCCCTTTCATATAACCTCTTTCAACTAATATTATTAGACCCGCAGATTCACCCTTATTCATCCTTTTGTTTCACTCTGTGTTTGCACAAAAATCATGTTGATGGTCTTGGCTTCATTGGTCACTGTACATGTGTTTTCTGGACCATTTGTTGAATTATAAGTTCTTCTTTGTTGAGAGGGAATTCCATCCAAGTAATGAACTGACTTTTTTGTTGACTAACTTTGTATGTGAACTCTGAAATGCTTACTAAGTATTAACTACCATCTCCTTGTTATTGAAAAAGGATGGGTGGTAGTTAATACTTAGTATTTATTTCAGAGTTCACATACAAAGTTTGAAATGCTGCTACATTCAAACCAGTGTTATCAGAACCGGACCAGTGGTTGAAGCAGTCAGGCATCCGGTTTGACCGGCCAGTTCAACTGGTTGAACCGGTTTTCTTCTCTTTTTTTTTTTTTTGAAAAATTAAAAAATAATACAACATAATTTTGAAAAATCTAAACCATAAATCTTAATCTAAATATATAGATCTTTTATATAATAATATATTATTTTAATTCATCCTTTTATTTTACTAATAATATTTAAATATATTTTTTTACTATTGGACCGAACCGGTCAATTGACCTGTTCATGTCGAACCGGTCCGACCGGCTATTCCGGTCTGGTTTTTATAACACCGATTCAAACCAACATACTTAAATGGTAAGAATTAATGTGTGTCAACTCTTCTTGCTCAATTGTGTATTGCAGCACCACCCTTCTCAACTATTCAAATGCAAAATCCTTTAAAAAGCCTTCTCAAGTGTTCAAATGCCAAATCTCGTAAAACATTTAGTTTATTTTTTGACTTTTTTCATTAAAATGGATTCTACTTGAACTTTTCTGATGGGACTTTATTATCTTTTTATGTCACAAATTACACATTGTAGTTATCGTTTGAGAATGCTTGAAAATTTAGTTGTTGATAGTGTGTCATATTTTGTGAACTCTGTGTAGGTCTATCTATTGATGCACACAGCTGAAGTGAAGCTGCAAGGTTGGCAGCAAGTGAAGATTGAGAAAATACAGAAAACATTTAGGGAGTCTGATGCAAAAGATGCATTCGGAGATCAGGATGTACTCAAAATCAATGTTAATGTGGACAAAAGGAGTGAGTCACCTGATTTAACACCTAATGGCCTTGGTCAACAGAATGAAAGTGGTGCAGAGTCAAATGGTAAAGACGATATGAGGGAGTACCAAGGTAGTGATGAAATTGAAACCACTTCATGTGAAACAAACAAGCTGAGCTCTTTGCACTTGGACGAAGATGGTGGGGATGTTCTGTTGGACAAATCTTGTCCTGGAGCTATCTGGGACATTTTCCGGCGGCAGGATGTTCCAATACTCAATGAATATTTGAGAACCCATTTGAAGGAGCATAGGAATCTTGACAGTTTATCAGTCACTTCTGTAAGTTGGTGTTTAATCTTTACTGACCACATGCTTCAATCAATTTGTTTCATATTTGTGGTAGTAACCTTTTTTTTTTTTTTTTGGATCTTAGGTTGAGCATCCTTTATATGATAAAGCTGTTTTCCTTAATGCTGATCATAAAAGAAAACTGAAAGAGGAATTCAGTAAGGAAACATTTCAAGATCTTTTCCTTTGCTCTTCATCAATACACTAATGTTTTAAGGACCGTTTGGCCTTCTACCTTATCTGCAATTTTTTAAAACATTTGCTTGGTTCAGTGAACTGTACATGTGGTAGCCAGCTTGTCTTGATGCGATGGTCCTATTATTATGTCAATAAATATCCAAAACATCTACATATAGGTTGATACCATCAATGGAACACACATGTTTATTTTAGAGATTGGTGTTATAAAATGCAGATGCACACTGAATGCTTCCTGATGGGCCTGTGCATGAATTGTCCAAGTATTAGTGTGATGGATGAATCTTAATTGCCTGTGCACCTGAAAACCCCAGGTTTGAAAATCCTGGATATCAAGTATTTAGGATTTTTTTGTTATCAATTGACTATGATTGCTGTGTGCTCCTTTACCCCATGATCAGATCTAATGGAAGATGCTATGTTATAATGTGTCCCATCATGGGCCATTTTGTCACACATAAACTTAGTTATTGTAAGCGGGCCCTCTTTCACTGTTGCTGGTTTGCACAAAGAAGCATCGTGTATTCTTTTTTTTTTCTTTTTGACTGACATATGGAATCAATCTTTGGCTTCTTTTTATTCCATTATGTGGAACTTTTTCTTAAGCAAACATGCAAAGTAATTCTCTTGTACTTCCTCAGAAATAGAGCCATGGTCATTTGAGCAACATGTGGGCGAGGCTGTTTTTGTCCCTGCTGGATGTGCCTTCCAGGTTAGGAATCTACAGGTAAGGCATCTCATTTTTCGCCTTCTGAATGAATTAATACCTCAAACATTGTCAGCAATATCTGTAAACTCAGCACTTGAAAATATCATGGGAGTTGTTTCAACTGGCTAGACCTGAGCAGAATCAATAGTCAAAAAAGTGAGCCTGATGACAGCTATGGCAGCCCAAAAGGGCTATGGACTGTCCTTTTTTAAGGGTTAAGCCTTTGAACTCAGAGTTCCCCTTAACCTCACAATTGGACCCATTCTTGGTCTCAATAGGGGCTTTTAGAAATATGTACCAAGCCTATGCCCAATCCTGTAAACTGTTTGATAATTGGCTTCACTAACAGGTGCATGCATGGCCACAGTTGCTGTAGACCTGAGCATCCTCTCTCAGTCTGAGATTCTAAACCCAATTGGCCAATCAGCTTACTGCATCCCCACTTCTTGATGCCAGGCTTGAGGCTAAACTAACAACCATATTCTGTCCCTTCCAGATTGAGCTGTGAGGTCATTCAAAGTCCTTTTAAGCATCCATTGAGTGAGGCAGTGTTTCAGCATGGGAAATATATTGCATCCAAATCGTGGCTTTCTCCCTAAAATCATCTACGAAATTAGAATAGATCCTTTGGACATGAATTCCATTTAGAGGCATTAATATTATCTGTGAAAGCAGCAACATTTGTCTGTCACGTTATATTCTGACATCTGGATCAATTCCATTTTGTTCATGTGTTGCGTTTGTCAGTCTTCAGTTCAGCTTAGTCTTGATTTCCTTTCTCCTGAGAGCTTGGAACAATCTGTACATGTGGCTCGAGAAATCCGCTCTCTTCCAAGGGACCATGAAGCAAAACTTCAGATATTGGAGGTAGTTACACCCGCATAATTTGTATTTTGCTAGTGATAGATGCATCTTTTTTACAAGTATCATGGTTGGCAATTTCTGTTTAAATTCTGCTGCAGGTGGGCAAGATGTCTCTGTATGCTGTGAGTTCCACCATTAGAGAAATTTACAAGTTGACCCTTGATCCCAAGTAAGCTACCCTTTTTTCTTACCATTCACCATTTTCTCCAGTGGAGAGCAGAGGTTCAGTTGGGGTGGCAATGCTCTGGCTGTGTTGACGCCAATTTTGGAATCAAGGTTAGAAATTATACCTGGGCCGTCCTTTGTAGCAGTCGATCCTTCCGTTTGAAGTATTGTTCCCAGGTTTGAGCTGCACTAGCAAATCTTCTTCAAAAATCTGGGCCTCGGGCCACACCTATGTTCTCTGGCCTTGTTTTAACAGGCATGAACCTGACTTTGCCTGGCAGATAACAGATACCAGGACTCATCCCTAACTATTTGGACACTAGGAATAACTTTGTTCACAAGTTTGGCAACCACAACGCTGGTTTGTGGCATTGTGGCTTGTGGAAGACAAAAAAATTGATTTTCAGCTTGAGCGCAGTCTGGTTTGAGATTCAGTAGCATGCAAACATACTCAAGACTAACCTGTGTTTCTGTGTCAGGATTGAGCTTGGTTTCGAGGATCGGAACTTGACTGCAATGGTTGCTGAGAACATTGAGAAGGTGAGGAGCAGGAGAATCAAGTGTATATAAATTCGTTGTTGGTTTTACTTGTGCACCATTCAGCCATGCTGAGGTGCTGTTGGTTGCTAAGCAAAACTTCGTTGCTGCATCTGGCAAAGCAGATAACTTGTTTCTTGCAATTCCTAAGTGGGTGTAAAATTTAGCTTCTTAGTGTTTATATTCTTGGTGTTTATTCACTTATCTCCAAAGAAAGTGGAATGCTTTGTATACAAATTACTGTGTATTGGTTGTAAAGTTTTAGGCCCGTTTCACAGCTACTTTTAAGAAATTGCAAGTATGCTTTCAATGTGTAGGGATATTTTGCAAATGTACAGATCTTCTTGCTTTATTTCATTTTGGTAAAACATTATTTAAATGCATGTTAAGCAGTTTTCGGAATGTTTAAAATGCCCCGAAAATTCCTTCTTCACCCACCCGCGCCCAACCCTATCTTCCATAGCATGCCAAGCATGAATCACACAGATGCATCCAACTTTTCTGCTCACAACCCACCAAAGCTTGGTGCATGCTTCAACCTCATTTGAATTGCTTGTGGAGCTATCATTTGTAATTCATGTATTTGATATGTAATGGGATGATGAAAAATAGAGGTCAGTAATAAGTGCGATAATAGTTAAAAAAAAAAACTTAGTTGTTAATGATAGGTGGAGGGAGATAAAATTAACAATGATTAAATTAAGGGATACAAAGTGCTAATTAGACAAAATAATGATAACATGTTGATGTTAGTTATAAAGCGAATAAAGAAAAAATATTGAAAAGATGATGATAACAAATACAAATAATAAATATCACATCAATTTATTATCTATACTTTAATTGTCCATCTTTTTTGGTCTGTACTTGAGATCGTCCATAGAAACAAAACTCCTATATGCTTTAGGAAATTTATATGATTATCGAAATCCAATTAAATAAAAAAATATTTTTATATGATGGTCACAAAACTATGCTTTATATGGTAGAATGTTGAAAAGTTAAGAATTAATACATGACTAACCTCACTTAGGTGAAAAATAGCTGATAACCACCATGATTTTTTCCTCTAGTTACCTAAACACAGCTTAAGCAAGTCATGCTATAGATTTTCGTAAAAAATACGGAAGTTAAACCATCCACAGTACTGTTTTAAAAGAAATACAATGAAAAGGGATGTAGTGGGTGTGAGATGGGCCTTCCGTACAACCCAGTCCATCCAACCTGTGAAGTTGCAAGCCCAATAATCCTTCAGGCCCATCAGTTATCGACTGAAAATTTCAACGCTGGCTTTAGTTCCACTGGATGCACCGGCTCAGCGGATGTTACACACGTGCCTCACGTAGCACAGGGTAGCTTGTAATCCTCGACATCCCACCAACAAATGCATCAAACCCGCGCGCACATGCCCTCCCCCTCCCCTTCCCCGCATGCGCTCTTCCTAGCCGTTTTGCTCTTCCTAGTCGTTTTCCTCGCTCCTGAATTTGGCTCGCTGTCGCTCGAAAGCCGGTCGGAAACCCTGGCTTCGATTCCTTCCAAGGGCTTCTGATCAAGGCTTTCTTCTCTTCCGCTGGCAAACCCTAATGCTGAGACTGCCATCTTCTCTTCTTGGATCTCCAGCTCCCGACTGCTTCTTCGATTCCTCCGTCAGAAATCGAATCGGCGATGGAAATGGTGGCCAAAGAGTGCCCTATGGACAGCTTCATGGAACCCGACATCGGGAGCTCTTCGGAGTCGTTTCTGCGGTTCTTGGAGGCGCAGAAGGAGCTCTTCCACAGCCAGATCGATCAGCTTCGGAATATTGTTGCCACGCAATGCAAGCTCACTGGCGTGAATCCGCTCTCTCAAGAAATGGTACGTTTCCTCGTCTTTTTTCTTCTTTTTTGCTTTTTGGGGGCGACTGGTGTCTTAATTTGAAGCGAAGATGGGATTTGCACCCTGTCTCGATTTTCACAGTGTTGGTGAAGCTCGTAACATGGCAATCCGATGCATCGGTTGGTTTTGTTTGGGCATTGTTCATCTTAGGTGGGGGTCTCCTGGTCGATGGTGCTTATCAAATTGCTGATGCCAATTCACCATCTTTTTAGCTGCAAGTTCTGCGTGGATTAGTATGTAATGTATGTTTGCGAATTTGAAACTTGATAACAAATAGCTTAGCTGTAGTGTAGCAGTTGGATCTGGTTGCCTGCTTGACATGGTCCGGTTCAACATCTTGCTGTTGCTATGGCAGCTGGGCAGGGTCCTAGTAACAACGAGGGAGAAATGGAGAAAAGATGACACATTGACCATGAATTTTTCCACCGAAATAGTGTGTGATGCTAATCGCTGGATTTGCTGCGATCAGGCATTTGAGAGTTTCTGTCTTCTGCTTTCCTTCTTGTTTGTGATATGTATTGGTTGCATCAAATGAGATTTGTGATCACAAAGGAGGATACATTAGTTGTTTGCCTACAAACTGGCAACTGTCTTTTGTGAATTCAAAGCTCTAACATTAACATCATGGCATTGATAGGTGTGGTTATGTTGTGCTATGATTGTTTATTGTTAAACCCCACAAAGTCTCCTTGACATGGCTGCCATGTTTATAATGTGCCCGGTTTTTTTTGGTGAACCATTTAAAAGAAGTTCCCTTAAGGCAAAAGCAACATTTGTCAATACATTGAAGCATAGGAAAATGAAAACAAAGACAGTTTAAAATAAGCATTTATTTTATATCTTCATCCACTGTCTACACAATAATTTCTGCGAATAGCTATGGCTTCTAGAAAAGTTAAATTACTTTTGGACTATTAATATGGTTATATCCATATTTTGGCTGTCATTAATTGTTCCAAGTCTTAATTTCTTTTTCACTTCAATGCTTATGAGCTTCGAATTTTCTTGTTCACTTTTCACAAATAAGTAAAATTTGCATAAGTGACCATACAGTCTATACATAATACTTGAGCGATGCTTATGGACATATCTAGAATTTGACTGATTGATTGATCAGATTACTGAATCATGTGAATTTTTTATGATATTTGGGTGGGCGTCCATCACTTATATCATTTGTGGTCTGCTTGATGGTTGGTGTAAATTACAAAATGATTTTTTTGGTCTGGGGTATATTATGGGCCAGGAGAGGGGTACCTTGGTATTGGTCTCGTTCCATTCACTCATCCAAGTTGACCTTAAATTGCCATCAGAGGTTTGGTTGTTGTCCATTGTTCTCATCATGTGGCCCTTGAAGGTCAGGTCAACTTGATTTTCTATCTTTGCAGCCCCCCAAGTCAACTATTGAATTTATTTTATTACTGTTTGGATGTTTGGACACCATACCTACAACATGTGCCACCCAACTTCTCTGTTATGTTATTGTTTATTGAAATACTGCAATTTATGTACATCTGCTCTGGGAATTATTTGAAGTGTTGACCATAATTCGCATTATACTGGGTGGATTGATATACTGCATGTGCCAATTGCTTTTCAATAAATGCAATTATTTTCATTTTAACTGCTACAATTTCATCTTTCACTGTAGTAAAACCATTAATTGTAGTTTCTTTTTCCTTGTATGCAGGCAGCTGGTGCCCTGTCCATAAAAATTGGTGAGCTAAAGTCATATATAGATGTTATTAACTTGAATAATCTTATTATTTGGGAAGCTCTTTTTCATGTTCTCATGATTTCATTGTTTAGGAAGCTCCACCATGCATGCAACTGTAACATGTCTTCTTGGATGTTGGAATCTCTCTCTTTCTCTCTCTCTCTCTCTCTATTTTTTCTCCTTGGTAGCTTTCCTCTACTTTTCTTGAAGAGTGGCAATCTGCTAGTCTTGGGTCTTGGATGTTCAAAATTTTAAATGGGGCTGACCTTCAGCTCCTTTAATGAGTTCAAGGCCTTGACACAGGCTTGAATCATTTCCAGGCCTACTTGCCATGGATGTATTTTATTATAGTTTATAATTGACTACTAGAAATTGCAAAAATCACTGAATATTCTTAAAAAAAAAAACTAGGCTATCATTTAGAAGAAAAAAACTTACTAGAATCTGCATGCTGTTTAAATCCTAGTTGTAACGTAATTTCTGCCCTATTCATTCTCCAGATGATTTGCCTCAATTATTCTGGTTTAGCACTTCTAATTTAACATAGGTTTGCCTGCTTACTAGTTTCTCTTGGCATCATGCCATTTACAAAGCTAGGGTTTTGTGCTGAAAATCTTCATTTTTTCCACTCTTTTCTTTCACATGGATGCATGAGTTTGTGCATATAGTTATATTTTTTTTCTTAGATAATTTCTTCAACATCTTATACTTGCACCAAATGACTAGCTCCTAGTCCGTGTGTTAAAACCAATTGAGATGAGTAAGCTAAATTTCAATTCTAATGTTTGTTTCATTTTGCAGGTAAAAGGCCAAGGGATTTGCTAAACCCTAAGGGTATACAGTATATGCAGTCTGTTTTCTCTATCAAGGATACAATTAGCAAGAAGGAAACCCGTGAGATCAGTGCCCTTTGTGGTGTTACAGTCACACAGGTTCTACATTTTGACAGTTGGTCTTGTTCGTGGTCTAGTTTATGTTTTGTCATTCGTCTCATCTTGCAAGGCTTGATCTCAAACACCATTAGAAACTCATGTAACATGCTCACCTCTGGATGATAAAATCAGGTTACTTCATGTTGTGGGTTTTCTTAGTACATAATGAAGTGACAATGGTGCACCTAGAAATTATAGAAATGAAACTAGTTCTTGAATTAGACATGGGTTTTGGGTATCTAAAACTGCCAAGAAGCTCAAAGAACAGAGGAAAAGGGAGTGTCTTACTCGTCTCGGAGCTCTAATGCAAGAAACTCAATGGTGGCATCAGCCCTTTCCATAAAGGAGGTGCAAGAGCAGAGAAAATACACTTTATCTAGACTTCATAACAGCCGAGATCAAATAGATGTCATTACTTGTGAAAGATGTAATGAGAACTGCATCATATGTTAGACAGGTTTTTATTTTTTATTGGAGCTGTTACAGCTCAGATGAGACTACTTCACACTGACAATTTGGTGCATAATGTGCATGGAGGCTGTATTTTGAGCTGGAAGAACAACTGGTTAAAATTATCTTATCCCACTGCTATTGGTTGCTTGAAAAACGTTTAGAGTTGAAGATGGTCTGCTATAATTGCTGTGTATGAATTATAGGTGCAGATCCACCATGGAGTTATTGGCCTACTGATGGGTGCTGTGTTGGCCAAAAATCTGAACTGGTTGGGTCTGACTTAACCAATTCAAAATTTTATACTTGGCCCAAACTCAAGTCTGTTTTCACCCTTTTTTCTAGGCTACTGCAGTCAAACTTTTAACTTCTTACATGCTATATTAAACTTGCTTACCCTTTGCCTTTGTCGGCTTCAATGCTATTGATCACCAGTCTACACATTTGAGCTTTGATTATATATGATTTAATCAAGTTTATGGATTACTTTTCATGGTATCTGACCATGTTACTTGAGAGCATGGTGCTGCTCCAGTAGGATTAGAACAATGGGTTGGGCTTTATGGTTCTTGAAAGCTTCAAATTTTGATTGTCTAGATGTGGTGAAATATTAAAATAAATGTAAACATTCCAAAATAATTCTTTATGAATATTTGCAAGTTGATTTCTACAACTATTAGTGCAGTTCACCTATTTCATAAATAAAAAGTCTAGGCTATAAAATGTTGGTAGATCTAGATTAAAAATGCTAAGGAATAACATTTTGTATCTAAGCATCCTCATATGTCTAAGTCACCCATCTTGATTTTCCTGCCTTGTTTGTTTAAATTTGCAATTTTTATTTTCTGTTGACTTCATGCATTATGATGTATTGCTTCCCAGATATTTTAATTTGTTTGCTCTTGGTGAGTTGGCTTCATTAAAGAAAGTGGAGGGGATGAAATTGTTAATAGATTGGATAAGTCACCTTCCCGTGCAGTGTACAGGAAAATGTCTTTGGAAGCATTTGGTCTGTGGAAAAACATCAACAAATGATTGCAATAGTTTCAAATGACAATCATTGAGAATGTTGAGGATATGTTTGTTCTCTAGGGGGAAAAAGGGAAATGAAGCCCTTGGAGATGCAGCGTATCACTAGCGAAACTTATAAAACTTAGCAGTTAATTGGATGTTAAAAATTTAAGAAATCACCACAAGATGTAGCTAGCCTTAAAAGACACCAATCTTGAAGAACTGATCTGAACTATTCTCATGTAGCCTGGGATCCTTTCCCAAAATTTGTACCCATTCGGCTTTCCCTAAGCCACCTCTTTATAATGCAGAATCTGTCCAGCACACTGCTGATGTGGGGAATTCCCATTCGAATTTTCCCAAGCCACCCTTTTATGACCCAAAATCTGCCTAGCATACAGCCAATGCGGTGCTCACGTAGCCTGCAATATTCTCTTTCATGCTATCTGCTTGCATGAGAGGCACCCTCCACTCTACAATGGAAACCAAAGGAGGAAGCTGGGACCTCTTATGGCCTCTTGTAGCACCTTCACACCTATGTGAGACATTAGTTATGAACATGTTAGTTCTGTTGCAGCTACTCTAATACCAAATATCTTACAGGCCCATTTCCTCACCCAAAATGAATGCAGACTTGGATTTCCCTAAGTCACTTCATTATTACTCAAAATCTCTCCAGCCTACAGCCAATGTGGGATTTGTATAACTCATGACAATTATCTACCTTTTGAAGAATTCTGTAAATTATCTACTCCAATGGCAAATCTACCAAAATGTGGGACAGGGTGGCTTTTGAAATCAATGTCCCAGTGGCACCCCCTATTGAGATTTGCCTGAGGGGATGAAATGAGAGTGACAACCAAATCACTTATGATGGTTAATATGTTTGCATCGAGGTTAGAACCTTAGTCAAAGATGGCATGTGAGAGGCTGCAACAACGAACAATTCATGCAGACTGCCGAGACAAGTTTTTGGTGCCTACTGGGTGGCAGTTAAATCTAGCTTTTACCTCAATAATGGAATTGGTGTACCGAAAGATATGGGAAGGGATTCTATTGATCTCTTCACCATCTATCTTACAGGAGGAGAGAGAATGCACAAACATAAGGAAAACAGAAAAAATTACAAGAAAGGAAAAATGAAAAGAAAAAACACTGATCATTCAACCATTCCAGTAGGCAAGAGGAAATAACTTTTATAGCATGCCTTTTTCATTATTGTTGCTGCATTTTTTTCATGTTCTGGGGCCCTTGTTTTTATGTAGAACATAACACAAGAATTTGAGTGCAAATCCCTTTGGATGCAATTCTGTGTTATTGTTTCTTCTGGCACATCATATATTGCAATAGAGAAAACATTACTTTTGAGTCCAATGATTTTTGTTTGTTTTTCTGATGATGCAAATGTTTTATACTTGCAATCTTTCTTAGGCACTTTTAGGTGTTTCTAAATTGTTCAACATGGTAGACGTATAACGTACATGTTATTGCAGGTTAGAGACTTTTTTGCTGGTCAGCGTTCAAGGGTAAGACGGCTTGTTCGGTTGTCAAGGGAGAAGACAATTAGATTTAAACCATGCGAGGCACCGCTTGATGAAAGCAAGGCAGGTCCCAATGGGAACAAGGCGTCTCCCAATGGGAATACAGCACCTGACAGTAGCAACGCTGTGAATGGGATCATTATCAATTTTTCCCAGGCCACACCAGTTAGCAATCCAGTTCCTTTGAATACTGTGGATCCAAGGAATGCCATGGAAGGAACCTCTTGCTCACCAGAGGACGAAAACATTCCTGGGATTGATGACTCCGATAAACACTTTCTACAGAACATTCTTAACTTAATGAGGAAAGAAACGACATTCTCTGGACAGGCAAAGTTGATGGAATGGATCCTGCAGATACATAATTCTGCTGTGCTCCAGTGGTACTTTCATCTCTTGATTCTGAGCCACATTAATGATGTTTTCTAATTGATTCGATTGCCTGATTGCGACAATCTATTTCCAGGTTTTTGACAAAAGGTGGTGTGATGATTTTAGCAACATGGTTGAGCCTAGCTGCTCTTGAAGAACAAACAACTGTCATTCTGATAATTTTTAAGGTGCTGATTTTGGTTATGATCTAATTAGTGATTTACTTTTTCTGATTTAGGAATGCTTACCCTAGACTGTTCCATGTGTCCAGGTTCTTTGTCACCTACCCTTACACAAGGCCTTTCCAGCACACATGTCAGCCATACTACAAACTGTTAACAGGTTGCGATTCTACAGGACATCAGGTGCGGCTTGCTGTGGATCTGTTGCCCTATTATTGTCCTTTTCTTTCCCCTTTTTTCCAAGAATCTAGACTAAGGAATTGTGTACATGATCTGATTCTCACGAATCAGATTGATGACTTGTTAATTTTCCTTTTTTCTTGTTTTTGTCATTGCTTATTTATTCCCTTTTCATTTTCTCTTGTCTTGTGGCTGTTTTGATCAGCTAGTTTTGCTAAGGGCTTTGTTTTTGAGTTTGTTTTTATCCTAAGGTACTGTACTGGCATTGGAATAATGTGAAATCATATGAAAAGCAATACTAAAGAATGTAAAATTGTATTTGGATAGTCATTTTAAATGGATGCAATTTTGAATGATATGTGCAATACTTCTTATGCAAGTGATGTGGCTTTCAAATCTTCACTGTGCACTTTTTCATGAGTATCTGTTCTCTATTCCATTCTGATAATCTAGATGACTGCTAGCAGTTTTGATCTAAGATCTATGTGCCTGATGCTCATGATCATCACTGGCATTGTCTTGGGCTGGATTCTTGCATTTGGCTTTTATTATTCTTGCTTCGTTAATCATTTAGGACAAGAACCCCATGATTTCTAGGCAAAGTTGAATATTTTGAGGCCAGCTCAATATTGAGTGTGGCATTAAAGCTGTCTCAGCACATAGCCAAATTTGACTACTAATCCATTTTTCTTTGATGTCCTGTCCATTTTAAAATTCTGTGGTTGGATTTTTGCTGCTAGATTCAAATGTTGGCTTGAAATGCATTGACTGTAGAGATCAGTGGATATATATGATTGGCAAGCTTCATCTCACTTGCAACTTCACTCAATAGATTCTACCATTTAAAATTTTCTTATTGTCAGTTGTGAACTGTTAACTATTAAAACTCAAAAAAGAGAAAACAGTAAGAAAAAAAAAACTTAATGAGTCACCCTACATATTTTTTTAATGAGTTAAATTTGCAAATTTGAAAACTATCTTTAGTGAATCTGAAATTGTAAAATACTTGAGATGGTTGTGCTGTTTACAAAAATGTTCATTGCTTGCTGTGCTCCTCCAATGCTATGACTGGGATTTGAATCCTTATGAGAATTTGTATTGGATGTATACTTCTCAAGATTCCTTCACCTGCAAGCACAGGCTACTGCTGTAGTTGTAGCTTTATTTCCTTTCTACATCATTCTGCTCTTTCGAAACTCATTTATCTGATTTGAAGATCAGACATATCAAACAGGGCGAGGATTCTGTTATCCAGATGGAGCAAATTGTTTGTCAGAAGCCAAGCGATGAAGAAACCATCTTCTGCAAACTGCACAAATGATACACAGAAAGAAAGAATCCGCAAGCAGAGGTATGTGGATTCTTCTTGGCTTCCCTGTATACTGCATCTTTGCCTGTTCCTAACAGAACGAACTTTACAGGATCAGTGAAATTCTTAGTGACGAGTCATGGCAATCAAAGATTGACATTCCTGTTAGTTTCTTCCTTCATTTTCAACCGTGACTATAAATTGATCAGTTTGTTTGTTTAACTCCACCCTCATTGTTCACTAATCTTATTTCTTTCTTGACAGGAGGACATCCTTGCCTTGACAAATGAAGAATCAGAAAATTCCAGGTACTCTTTGTGTTACGACCAGCTATGATTGAAACTAGTTCTTACTTAGGAAGCCTTAAAATTTGATTTTTCCTTCTCATTATTTCTGCCTCGTTCCTCTGATTCAACTGACTGGGTTTTATGTTCAGGAAAGAGTCTAAACAAGCTTTGAAGATGCTTACTGCATCCGGTGAGAATTCAAATAAGAAGCTTGCATTAAGTGGCTCAGCTTCACGTATCCTTGTGCTGGAAACTTTAGTTAACGCATTATGGCCCATTTGCATGACATCAAAAGAAATTATTTGGATGAGATCAATAGAAATTATCACAATAAATTTCCGGCCAATAACAGTTCCAAAATCATTTCAGACCAATCATAGGGATGGCAATGCGAAATTGTCCTGGCCTCTCATGAATGGATGAATCTTATGGTTCTGGCTGTGGGTTAGCTAGTCAAAGGAATTCTTGCAACCGTTGGTTAAATAGCAGCCCAAAACTTGATCCATTGCCTCAGTTCCATTTCTATCTAATGGTGACACAATCCAAAGCTGGATTAATAATACGATTAAAGACAAGTGTGCAGCAGCAGCAGCAAAGATGGACCTATATGATGAGACAGTGGCAATTCTAGCAGTAGCTTGGGACATCCCATTAGAATTAATTGAAATTGCCTGTTGTTTTTGGCCATCGATAAGATAAAATGGTGAGGATCATAAGGTTTAAGTGATCATTGAGATCTGTGGGATGAAAATTTTATGAAACATGTCAGAATGGTGTTAAGTCCATTCTATAAGAATTACACTTGATGGGGGAGATGGGAGTAAAGTTAAAGGACACGATGGTAAATTAGAATGGTGGGTTTCGTAAGTATGGTGTTCCATTTAGATTGGTTTATCGGTTTCCAATTCCCATTAATTGGATTATTCTTTTATTATTTCTTTTATTGAGGTACACGTGAAAGGGATTTTCAGAGCAAATTTCCCACACGATGGGTGTGTTTTGGTGATTGTACATTCAATTCTTCATGATTGGTCGTGGAAGAGTAGCTTTAGCACAGGGACATAATATAAACAATCTTTCTATTTTTGAAGCAAATTTTTAATTGCTATACGGTCCAATGGAAATGATCTCAAAATTGGAGTTGACCATCAAAGTATTTCTTGGTGGGGTTGAATTTTTTTCTATTTCCTAGTGGGTGCATTCGGGACAGCAATCAGGCACGTGAAGAATTGAGTTGAAGGATTCGATCCTTGTACAAACAAATATCAATCCAATTTTCAATTCATTTCCGTTTTTTTGGTGGTTGGGATTGCCCTCTCGAATAGTTTGGAAAATAATTCTTCCCGGTGGGTCCAGTGTGTTCCATAGGCCACGTCTCCAAAGCGAGCTTGGGGGAATGATTCGAAGATTCCATGCTATGGACCATATTTCCAAGTGCATCGAGGAATGATTCGAAGATTGCATGCATAACTCTGCAACTCTCTCTCTCTCTCTCTCTCTCTCTCAAGCGTTGCCTTTTTCTAATGTGTTTTTCTGATGGTTGTCCTCTTGGTTG
>JAYJMB010048779.1:0-29881 GCA_036873735.1 Pouteria campechiana
TATATTTAGGAATCAAATAGGTGCAAAAGATGAAGTATTAGGAGAATAAAATATGACATTTTGCATTCTCATCACTCATCAAATCTACCATTAATGCTCCCAACTATCCCTCCTGATAATAATGACAGATAACCATTAAAACAAAAGAACACACACATTAAAAGGAACTTAATAGTAAACCTATTAAGCTAAAACCATGCATTGTTACCTCACTTGCATAAATCAATTCATTTTTAATTTGGCATATTGGTATGATTTTGATGATTAATACATGCTTAATTCCTCAATGATTGATGATTGCTCTTTACATAAATGTGCTTGTTATGAAAACTTATTTAATCGACCACATAACTAAAAGATATTTAAATCGTAATAAATCTAGTCATTACATTAAATCACCTCATGCTATTAAATGAGAGAGAAAGCTATATGATAATTATAACTTACAAAGAGAAAATTATGTAGTGATGCATACACATAGGCTCTACATAGCACAAGTAAGAGAACAATATTCAAAAATTCTAACAAGATAGGGGGAGAAGAACACAAAGAAGGATTATATAAAAAGAGAGAAAGAAATGTAATTACGGGGGAGAGCAATATATATTCTAAGGTAAATCTCTTTGATTCTGACAAAAAGGGGGAAAGAAATGTGAGAGACTTGTAAGAGTGATAGTTAAAATTAGAAAAATGATAAAAGCGTCAAACCCATAGGATTATATCAATTAGCTATTCAGTGGGTGATTAAAAGAAAATTCCTAATTCTTAATAACAAGTCCTCAAAGTTTTGTCATCATAAAAAGGGAGGAGATTGTCAGTATTATTATATATTATTTTGATTATAATAAAACTTGTATTAAGCTAAGAGATTTGTATGCATAAATCTCTAATAATTACATGCATAATTATGAATTGATAAATATTAATTAACATAAACACATAATTATGAATCTTTAATTATACTAATATACATTCTTCAGTTTATAATGCACATAATATTAATTATTCTTTACTGCATAAATTTGTTAAATCATACGAAGCACCATAATTACTTAAGCTTTCATATTATGCACTTAATAGAGATGTATATTATCCTTACTCTACAATATGTTACAATCACATGAGGATAAAATATATTCTGATATTATATACGAAAGCTAACAATGTAGCAAGTGTAGAAAAGCTCTAAGTGTAGGATCATCTGCGATAAATTGCCCCAAATTCTGCTACATTCCAAAGGAGCTAAATTGATGAAGATCATGGAAGAAGAAGAAGAAGAAAGTAGAAGATAAGCAACAAGAAAGGTTGCATTGTCTAAGAGAAGCTTCTATGGACAAATACAATGGAAGAAAATAAGGCTTTGAAGATGCATTACAATGAGCTTGCATTGTCTGTTAACCTCAAAGAGAAATTTTCTCAAACAAGTACAAGAAAGAAATAGTTGAAGACAAAGCCATGGTCAAAGAGCATAATGTTGTTCAAGAAATTTAAATTCTTTACATTGACTAGACAAAGCTTGTCTAAGATAAAGAAAGAAGAAGAAGCTTCATCAAACACCTAGACAAAGGAAGAAAGAAGGAATTGTCACTTAGACAATCATGCATGAAGAAAAGAAAACTTTGTCTGATCAACAAAGTAGAACAATGGATTTGTCTGAGGACAAAAAGGCAATATGAAAAGATAAGGGAGTGCAACTTCAGCTGAGCTAAGACAGACAAATGAAGATTGTAGAAAGAAAGAAGTTGCAAGAAAAACCCCTTCTATTGCTCGAAGAGTGCAGAACAATTGAAGAACTTCACTTCAACTGTGGATCAAATTCATCTATTACATACTACAAACAAAGCAATAGACAAAGTGGAAGACGAAGTAGAAACTGCACAATGAGCATAGATGAAGTTGAACAGATAAAGAGCTACTTGAACTAAAAGAGACTTCAACAGATAAAGGCATGTTTGTCTGCAACTTAAAATAGACAAACCTATACAACATGCAAAGTACTTTGTCCAAGACAAAGCAAAGCAAAGTTTATCTATTGCTTACATCAGACGAATACTACACTTCGTCTGTTCAAGTAAGATAAAGCAAACTTCATTTGTCACCTTAGACAGACAAATGAGGAATAAAAGAAGAACATCATAGTTCATTTGTTGTTATAGACAAAGGAGAGTTTGTCAATCAACCAGTCTGATTTCATCTACACCATCCAGAGTTCATTTGGTATTTATAATAGACAAAGCACATGCACGAAGAATCGATGAACAGACAAATCTCCTTGAGGAATTCAGGAAGACAATGCAGAGTTTGTCTATCAGTCAATTTGACCTCATCTGTACTTCAATAAACAAATCACTCTTATGAAGGTTCAATTGACAAACAAACATATAGAAGAATCCATCTGTAGCTTATGGTAAACAAATGCAGACAGAGAGAGGTCATAACTTGTCAGAAGAAAATTATTCATGTGACTTGCTTACAAATGGCATTTGCATTCATGCTATCATTGTGCAGACTTATCAAAGTCACCATTTTTGGCAACAAGCGACCCTGCAGGTCTTTCAAGCTATGACTAGTTAAACAAGGAACACCTTTTAACATAACTCATCTTCCTCTCTAAATGGTGAGTAGTGGCTTGAGACAAATTAGAAAGGCCCGGACTTCAACGACAAAACTCTCAACGATCTTATTCATTCAATGCTACTCTCATTTCTGCATTCAATGGAATGAATCTTCTCCCTTGGTCAAAACTATGAAGAAACTATTTAAGGAGACAAGGTGGAATGATTCAAATGTGGGGAAGGAATACTTTTCAAATGAGCTAAACCTTAGTTATCTTTAATGAGCTTAAACCTTCATATCGTTATGACCATTATCTCTACATTTTGGGAAGACCTTTTTGTATTAAATAGAACTGCTAAAGGATCACATCTTCCCATATGCTTCATTGTAACACTTTGTAAAAGTGTATTAGTTTTTTGGCTAATCTAAAAACCAAAGAGATGTTAGTGATCTTTGGAAAACTATCAAATTTGCTTGTGACCTTCGAAACCAATGAGTTTCTAGGTGAGCTCATGAAAACCAAAAGAGTACTAAGAGCACTATGTTTATACCCCTAGAGCTAGAATCCAGAAGAGTGTTGGGAATATTATTTATGCCCCCTAAGTTAGAATCCAGAAGAGTGCTGGGAGCACTTTGTATTTCTATTATATGGGATATAGCAGAACCAAAGGCACAATGAGTGTGTGCTCTTGAAAGAGAGCATGTAATGATGGTGTTCCCGAACCACTATAAAAATCGTAGTATTTGTGTATGTGTTTGCTTGCTTGTTTTATCTTTCATGCACTTTACTGTTTTTATTATCTGTCTTACCATACACCACACACAATCATGAAAAGATGAAAATATTTCAATAAGAGTTAAGCAATGAATTTTTACATACCCAATTCACCCCTCCCCTCTTAGGTTAAGCAACACTATGGGACTATACAAGCCATTGCCTTTAGAAATCTTTTGTTGCAACATTAGAAGAGAAATAGGCATGACTAGTGTGAATGCATGAGAACTATTGTGCTTGAAATTGTACTATTTTGATCTATTTTTAAATTTGATAATGAAGTTCATCTTTGTTCCAGACAAGTAATTTGTTTGAAGATCGAAAGCCACTTCATCTTAGAGAAAGTATTCATTTGAGGCTATTAATCCTGTACACTGTCTAAGCTACATCATTAGACACCTGTTTCTCATGGATGCGTGCACCTCATTTTCTTGTTGAAATGAATCTATAGCTATTTAAATCATATCATACTCTATTTTTAGCAAGTCTTATTCCTCCTTTCTTATAAAATCACATCAATTACCTTGTATTTCCCCTATATCAAGTCTATATTAACCAATCTATAACAATCCTTTGCTACACTAAAAAGATGAAGTAGCTTAGCAAAGGAAGTTTAGGAAGATAGCATAGGGGTAAGACACGGGAGTGGTGGAAATCAAATAACTAAAGGATGCTTCTTCAATTATCTTGGTGAGATGATGATACATTTGTTTGTAATAATACTCTACTCCACCTATCTAATCAAACATATCTCTCTTCAATATTTGGCTTTCAAGAAAATGATTTTTATCTAAGCCAGTTTGCCCTTGGATCCAACTTCATTATTAGTTAGGGTAATTGAAGAAAAGGGGAAAGGAAGCTCCAATAGCTTCATTATAATCTCTTTCCCCTCTTCCCCTCCTTGAAACTTTGTATTGCTCACTGTGATAAAAAGTTCTCAATCCCCCTCTCCGGTGGTCTCACACAGTTGTCGGATGAGCTATTTTCTATGTTTTTGTAACTTTGTACTAAAATGCAATGAAATGACATATTTGTTTATATGTTTTTTATCTGTTTCTTTATATGTTGGTCGATATTTGAAAGGAATGGTGTATTCCTTTTTTATTATAACAAAAAAAGGGAGAAAGAATTCATTGTTAAATTATCTCATGAAGAAAAGAACTTATGATCATGATCATAAAATTGAGGAAAAATATAAAAGACACTGGGAGAATGATAAATTGCATGATCATAAAATAGACAGACGAAGAATACATGTACACTAGAGAAAACATATATGAATAGGAAAACAATCACATGTTAGTCAGGGAGAGATTAGGCAAAATGAAAACTTATGAAATGGTTAATGACATATTGATTTATTCAGGGGGAGAATTGTTCTTATAATGAGATAATCTTAATCAAGTTTTGTTATCATCAAAAAGGGGTAGATTGTTAAAATGAATACATGGTTTTAATGACAAACAAAAATTGTTTAAATTATGTACTAATAAACATATATCAGGAGCTTAGTATGCAGAACTAGGTTGCAGAAGGATAACATCTTATAGACAAAAGAATGCACATATATTTAGAAGAAAAATAGAATAATCAAAATATATTCCAAGGTGTCGATCTATTTGACTGATTAGACAAATAGCTCAGACAAATGAAAAGCTTTAGACAAAATAGAGAAGTAGAAAGTTCATCTATAAAATGAAACTAAACTTGGACAAATGAAGATCTTAAAACAAAGTTGAAGAGACAAGCCATTTGTTTGTATAAGATTTGTCCGACATGCATTTTACAGTCGTCTCAGACAAAGCCAAAGACAAAGCGGAATGACTAAACATTCATCTGTCATCTGTAGCTTGTCCTAGACAAATAAGGAACAAGGAGTTTTTTGACTAGGGAGAGTTAAAGACGAATAGCGTACTTTGTCAGAGCATATGGAAAGACAATATTTGTCCATGCTAACCAGATTTGTCCGATACTTACCTCGGACAAATTAGAAGATGAAGAGACTCCATCCAATGGATAGCTAGAAATATGATTCGTTTGAGATTAGTTAAGGATGAATGCAGTAAAGTACCAGACGAATTGAATCGTTCAACTTTGTCTGACATTAATATGTTTCTTTTCATATTGATGAAAATGTCAGATGTGCAACAAATCCTCATTTGAATCTTGCCTGAAGGATGAATTCATCTTCTCCAAGTCAGCGCTGTAGTCATTCCAATTGATGAGAATTTAATGGAAGACAGAGAATTAAAATGTAGCTCATTAGAATAGTCTTCTACCATTAATGGAGGTCACCTACCACCAATAGATGGAATTCAAGGATGTAATAAATGCAGCAATGGTGGAGTAAAGAAGAAGAAGAACCAAACGAGCAAGCAATCATTTTCTTCTTCTTGACAGTAACCACTAAGCTAAAATCTTTCACATTCAAGACACTTAAGGCCTTGCATTTAAACCTTCCTCATCCATTGAAGGCTTCCAACTAACATTTGGGAAGAGCATTCATTATTTCATTCAAGTTTCAAATCTCTTCCCCTATGCTTTCTATAAAGTATCTGTATAAGTGCTTTAAATTTCTGTATTCATTACTATATTTGCCTTGAGCTGGTAGTATGGACTAGGCTCAAAAAGAGTTGTAACTACTTGAGTGTAGACAAGAGCTACATTATTACGCTCCCTAGAGCCGAAATCTAGAAAAGTGCTAGAAGAATTGTGTTTATGCCCTCCTGGAGCTGGAATCCAAAAGAGTGCCGGGAGCACTAAGGTTATGCCCCCTAAAGCTGAAATCTATTAGAGTGCAGGGTGCACTATTGTATTGCATTATATGAGATAGTAGAACCTAAGACACTAAGATGAGAGTATTCTTGGAAGAGTGAAGTAGAGTATTGACTCGAACCACTATAAAAATCCATGTGTCTTATTCATTTGGGCATTGATGTTTGATTGGATTATTTATGAGAGGGACATTTAATCTTAAATAGGTTTAGCAAAATTTTTAAGTACCCAATTCACCCCTCCTCTCTTGGGAATTTTCCTAATCTTTGGGGACCAACGCTCCAATGTTGATTTTATTGACTATAAAGTAGATAGAAAGAGTACCTCAAGGACTTGTTGATTTCTTAGAAACATGATTATCTCATTGTTCTCCAGGAAATAGACATCTATTGCACTATTAACTACCGAGGCTGAATATATTGCAGCTAGGAGTTGGTGTACTCAGACTCTCTGGATGAAACAATAGCTTGGTGACTATGGTTTTAAGTTTGTTGATACGCTCATTCAAAGTGACAATACTAGTGCTATAAATCTAACCAAGAATACTATTATGCATTCTAGATCTAAGTATATAGAGATCAAATATCATTTCATTAGAAATCACATCCAGAATCTCAATGTCTATTTTAAATTCGTACTAAGTAAAAATTAATTAGCAGACATCTTCACCAAACCACTCCTAGAGGAGAAATTTTGCATGATTAGAAGTGAGTTAGGAGTGATAGATCCTCATGCACAATACTTATGTCTTGATGATCACAGTTTAGTTGCAAATATTTGATATGAATGCTTATTCTTTTTTTTAAATGCTTGAAATATTATATGTTTACATGTTTTAATATGGTGTGCAACTTGGAATATTTCAAACATAATTTAAGACACACCATTGAATGCAATGAAACTTCACATCATAACATCTAAAATCCATTAGAAATTCCATTTTAGACACAATCCATTTCTATACAAAATCATTTTTAGATATAGTTCATTTCAGTTCGAAACTAATAATTATGTCCAAAGTCTGAAATTCTACCTTATGTTAGAAATTTCCTATCTTCAGCTAAACTCAACCAACTTATTCTTAGAGTCCAAAATTTCATTATTGTGTTTGACTAGTCATTTTTGAGACAACGTACTCTTTTCCCTGCTGAATAAATCATTTATGCATTGGAAATCCTATCACTAACCTACTTTTAGCAAATTAATTTATTCCAATCCTTGGAAACACTACCCAAAATCAGCTTTATCTTCTCATCTCTCAATCCAAACCCATTTACTACCATAGAGAGAAGAAAGAGTGTTTGCAAGATAGCGTTGACAGAGTTCCCCAGAAGAAGCAAAGAAGAATCTAAAGACTTTAATTCATCAAAGCAGAGTAGTTTGGATAAAGAAATTTTTGAGAAGTCACAGATTGGGGATGAATCTTCAAAAATAGTACATAGTATCTCTTAAGATAAAGATGAAATAATAGAATGGATTTCTATAAGAGATATTATGTTCCTAAGATGTGCAAAGATTGTCTTTAAAGGATATGAGAATCATCGTAATATAAGCCAAATGGCCCAAAGATTAATTCAACCACATCTAGAGGCCAATATAAAGGAAAGAGAAAAGAAGAGCAGAAGCTGCAGTAGCATCACCCCTTTCCCCATCCAAAACTTTGGCTCCTCCGATATGACTTTCTTGAAAGTAATGGATGCATGCCTATGCATGATAAACACTTTTTCAAAGGAACATAATTAGGCTCTAGCCCAATCCTTCTAAATCATCCATTTCTTCCATCCACCCCATCCCCGTGCACTTCTCATAATCTAATTGTACCTCTTTTATGAAATTTATTGCACTCAAAGAACTTTGCTTGTAACTCTGTTTGTACTGAAATGTTATGGAATATTTTTCCCATTCTTATTTGTAAATACTCTACATTGATTCACATTCAGTATTGCATATATTTTCTTTCCCTTGAGCCTTTTTGAAAAAGACAAAAAGGGGGAGAAATTATCAGTTTAATTTAATTTGAAACAAGTGCACCCACTTAGGGGGAAATTGTTGTGCTCTCTATTAGGGGGAGCTAAGTATATTTGGTTATGAATGAAATAATTTTGATTTCATTTTGTTTAGTTCCCATGTTTGTGTGATCATGTTATACCTATTTGAAAGATAATTCACTTTGATGTTTTGTCATCATAAAAAAAGGTAGATTGTCAAACCAAACCTCTATCACTTGAATTGATTTTGATGATGAATGTGTTTAGCCAACCAAATTTTGATGAAGGTCAAAAAGCATATGAGTGAATAGATAAGCTACTAACTGTTATTTCCAAGCGTGTAGTATATTCATATATAAATCAATGAAATAACTTTAGTAAAAGTCGATAGTGCACATAAGATAAAATCAAAGAGAAAATACACCATTTAACATAGGAAGAAAACATTAATGCTCAAAGAGTATAACAGGAATCATATACAAGCTTCAACATTACTTTGAATAATGTTGAGAAGCTAATCAAATTGATGCCCAAGTTCAAACACAAACATACTTTAGAAGAAGAGAAACGCTATTCAGATAAAGTAAAGCCAAATTCAGAACTCAAGCAAAGGTTTGGACATTGCATATCTAAGTTTGAACACTCTAAAGGCTAGTTCGAATGTGGATCCAAGTTCAGATAGTGGTGAAGTATGAACTCAAGACACTGGAAGCTCAATTCCAAGCTTTGGACAATGCTATTATAGGGCCAGTCAGTCTAAAATTTAACTTCGAACACTGCTAACTCATCCATGGATGAAGCTATAAAGCCCCGATTCCCTGGGAGTCACTAATGGTAAGATCAGAGGAAATTCCAATAGAGTCTCCTCCTAATTTACCACCATTTTCCTGTATACAACATGTAAACTCATAATAATTACATATTAAATACACCCAAAATATGAAAATATAATATAGCTACCTCCAGGCCCTACCATTTTCTGTACATCACACACACATACACACACACCCACCCAAACACACACACACACACACACATATATATTTACCCCCTCTACTACACATATCTCCATAGCACTCATAGACCAAGATCGGGGTACATTGTATTCTAGCTATCAAACCATATATGTCCATACCATAAAAATGACATGCTGTACATCTAGATAATATTACATGTTATACAATCATTCACCATTAAAATTCATTAACATACATCAATTTTACATTACAAAATGAACTATATAGTTCCATCGTGAGCCCTACACCTTGTTGGGTTCCATCCCCTGGCTTGTTAGCTAAAAATTTAAATAAAAGGGCGAGTCTAGGCAAAACTCGGAAAGCAAGTAAACAAAAATATACGACTATAAATAATAAGATGAACAGCGATGAATAAAGCAATAAACAACGATGCAACTGAGTAAAACATGACATGCCATATGCATGAGTTGTAGTCAGTTAGATTGCCAAGTTCATTAAGGTTTGCTGTTAATACTTTAATAATCATATCATACGTATAATCATAGTGATATCTTGGACATAATTAGCCGATCAATACTAGCATGTGTACCTATACTTCGGCACTACCAAACACTGTCTTGTACACCAACCAATTTATATCACACTACCCCTACCTACACCATCGCACTACTCTATCATCATCCGCATACTCCACCTCAGGAGGCACACTAAATCTAAAGTAGTACCATTTCACTCTATAGTACGTCGGGTCCATCTCGACACTCCTAGCTAGAAGCCTGCCAGGCCCACACAGCCACACTACTATATATAGTGGCATCCTGCCCTCGTCATCTCACAAGAGTACAAGTTCACCACTAAATGCACCTACACTAGCTACTTAGGTCAAATCAAAGAACACAAGCCATCCAAGCCGATAGTAGTGCCTGACCATACTAGCTCCCCACACAACCACCCTTGGGCCAATTAGGCCAATTCTCACCACATGGTGGATACATGTCAGCCCCATGGCCATCACAAAATGAATATATAAGCCACATAGGGCTCCATACCAACCAGGCACCAAAACCCAAAATATCTACACTCCTGGTGTTAAAACACATATACGAAAATCCTAAAATAAATTTATTTTTTCTCATTTATCCATCCATGTTTGATCTAAATTTTTTTTGTATGTTACATATAGTGTCAAAATTTTACAACCAAAATATTAGATAAAAATAATTTAAATTGAAGAAATTAAAAATAAATTACAAAAATATAAAATAAAAATTATGTAAGAAATGTTCCTGTTCCTTTTTGTTTCATAAATTAAAACTAGCATGATAGAATATTTGTAAAAATTTTAGGTCAAAATAATTTAATTTTAGAGAAAAAAACAAAATACAAAAATTAACAAAATTTGGTAAAATGAGCAGCGGGTAAATTTTTGGGTATTTATTTCCCTGATTTCATTGGACCTTCAAATGATGGAATTGGTTTTTTAAAATTTTTAGATTTTTGACACAACATATGAAAATAACCTTATATTTTTATATTTGTAAAATCAATTCATTTTATATAGGTTTAATCAAACTCAAAATGGGTACTTAAATAGGCAATTTCACATAATACACATGTCTTGCTTCATTTCAATTTACCATCTGCTTTTGATATTTTCTTAATGAAAATCATGTATGCCAAATTAAGACATCAAACATGATTAAACCAAGTAAACAAAACCCAATTAAACCATAATATGACATGTCACATTGTATTAAACATTAAGTGCCCAAAATAAGAAATTAAACTATCCAATTCAATTAGAAATTAAAACACCTGCTTACCTTATGATATTAACTGATTGACGCTATTCTTAAGATCCAATATACACCCTTTAATGGTGCCTTAATCCACCCCCAAAATCTTAGCCTAATCATTGCAAATTTTGCATTAAATTTCATTCAAAACCACAATGAGTGCATTATCTAACTGCCTCTTCAATTTGCACTGAATTCACTAGCTGTTTGGGTCATTTAGGGTACACATTAGGAAGGTGATTAAACTCTAATTATCATGCTACAATTCAACTTATGCACCTTGCTAGAAATTACAATTTCCAGGCCCTAAACTCCCATAAACAGAATGTGTATGTGAGAAAATTTAAAAATTCAGTAACTTCTTTTTAATGTTTGATATTGTTGATTATTGGTTGTAGTTAATCCATCATTAATACAAATTTAAACACCTTAATCATAGTCCCTAATTTTCCATTAAAATTTTCAGCAAACCCCCCTGAATTAGGGTTTGAAATTCATTGAAGATAAATGAACATTTGCATAGAATCTTTGCATAAACATGTTTAATAGCTAGAATGGATTAAACCCATACCTTAATCCTTAATTTTCCTTTGGTGGATCCCACTGATCAGGAATAATCCTTGAATTTGAGTGGTTGCTGCTTCTTGATCCCATAAGAAAATTGATGATATGGCCCACTAAGTGCTTTAATCAACATTGGCCATTGATCAATTCAAACAAAATGGCTTAAAATGAGAATTTTGGAGATTAGGAAAGAGGCTGTTACATTTTTGTGCATAAACAGATGGTGGAGACGATGGGGATGGATGAAATTAGCATTTGTAAAATATTTTAGAATGTTTTTATTATGGTATTTAGTGGTCTATGCACCTCCATACACCTACATTAACTTGAATTTTTAAAATTCCATGTAATTCTCATTGTTAGCACATGTGAATCATTTATTTGATAATTCATAAGCCTAATAAAATTTCCCATCCTTTACATATATCATTTCATAATTTTTTAATTAATTTTTCTATTTAAATTTGATTTAACCAAAATTTTATGGAAATTACTGACAACTTGATTTTTTAGCTTTCTACATGCAATTTTTAATTTTTTTCCTTCACCTGTTAATCAATGATTAACATGTATCCTCATCATACTCAAATTAATATGGACTTTCCATCCTGTTTTAAAATTTTTCCATAATAAAATTTCTTAAAATTTTAATTCTACAGTATGCCGCATCAAAAAAATTTATAAAATTTACAATAGTACAAATTTACATTTTTGAAATTTCAGGGCCTTACATTTCACCCCCATTATGAAATTCATCCTTGAAACTTAGACAAATAGAAGAGAATACTTGGGTCACATCATATCCTTAAGCTCCTACGTAACCTTATTCTCTAAGCGACGACTCCATTACACTTTAACTAGGGAAATGGTTTTGCTTCTCAACTGTTTCTCTCTTTTATCTAAGTTTTGAACTGGCTACTCAGTATACTATAGATTCTTAGTCAATTGTATCTCTTCTAGCGCCAAAATATGAGAAGGATCTGGCTCATTGAAGGTGTTAATGCAATATGATAAGTCACCTTGCCAATCTGTTCCAATATCTCATACAATTCAACCTATCTGGGGCTCAACTTTCCCTTGGTGTCAAACAGCTCCACACCTCTTATAGGAGATATTTTAAGAAAGACCCAATTTCCTACCTAAAACTCTAGATCCCGCCTTCATATATCTGTATACTTTTTCTAGCGAGACTGAGCAATTTGAATCTTTTCTTAAATTTAGGCCTTTGTTTTTTTTTCTAACTATATCTGTGATGGCATACTTTTCAGTAATAAGTAATGCAGACCAAGACAAAGTGGGGCTACCTTAGTTAAACTATCCACTATAATCCAAATACTATCATCACTAATTGTAATCTTAGGTAAGCCTCTAATAAAATCTATGGTAATATCAATTTGCTTTTACTCTAGAATCTCAATTGGCAATAATAGATCATTAAGTCTCTAATGTTTTGCCTTTACTCTCTAGCATATTAAATACTTTGCCACATACTAAGCTACATCATTATTCATACCATGCCACCAATATTACGACCTCAAGTCATCATGCAAGACCAACCAACATAACTACAATTCATGATGTTCAGTACTCTATCAGAGAAATCAATTTTAATAACCACTAAACATGTATCTGGAACTTCAATTTCTCAATCCAATCACAAAACTATGTTATTATAACACAAGGTATAAATGAAGTCACCTAATCCAATGATCTTCAGGAAATCATAACAAATAATATATGTCAATTAAATTAACCAGATTAATTTGCACTTTATATCTTATAGACCCATACATATATATATATATATTATATAACAATGTGCTAATTTTCGATTTATAGTTATCATATCATGGCAACACACTGTTATGTACATAAAGCTATAATCCTTCCGATGCAAACAAAACTATCATTATGAGATCGATACGCAATAGGACAACATTCTACAATATGGAAACAACTATTCTAACTGAGGTCTATCCCTATCTATTCTCATACTATCTCTAGACATGTCTACAATCTATTCTTTCCATTTTCATGTTCATCCCATTCTGTATTAACTATTCTTATCATAACAGTCTTATCTCATCTACTTCTCCTCAAGTATACTTGGTAAATCACCATATCTCATCTGCCAGTAAGGGATACCATACACGGGAGGCTATCAATCCGAGTGGACTCACCGCCAATCAAATACATAAAACCATGTCAAGTGGGGACTTAGCCACCAATCCAACACATGGAGCCAGATCAAGTGGATAATGCCACCGACAAGTTAATAATCATCCTCATCATCTTCTAATTTTATTACATATTTATATAGCAATTCATTTTATTATACTTTATCATACTTCTATCCCTATCAATATATGATTAGTTGACTTCTGTATCCCCAGCCACTAATGTTGCCAGATTCATGGTAGCAATACCAATGCCACCTATGATATCTCATCCTCACTGCAACATAGGGATGTCAGATTCACTATCTGCATCAATTAGGAGATTTTAGTATAACCACTAGTCTTTAATGTTACATACTATAGGGGGTTAGTCCTATATAGTATATCGTGCTACATTATACATATCATATCTTTTCATATTCTAGTCAATTCTTATATTATCAAACAAATGCCACCATACTGCTACCCTAGTAGCCGTCACCCCAAGGTTTTGATCGTTTCTCAATTGGACAAAATGGGTGGCCCATCTGCCAATCTATCCACTAGTTAATATATAAGTCTCATAATAAATAATCAATAGGGCCGGGATAATCTATACACTGGCTAATTTGTGAATCTCATAACAATGGATCAACGAAGCCATCCCGACAAACACCTAAGCCTCACTGCACACACACGCACATATATATATATACATATATATGGGCTTTGATTTAATACAAACATTCACACTAAAGCTTATTGTACAAAGCTTCATCTTGTCATTTGATCGGCACTCCTTATTTGAGCCTTCTAGCCCACATGTCAATCGAAAATGAAGAAAACACTGTGCCGCCCTTGCCCTCGCAAATGTGCTCGTAGCTTCTCCCTAACTCAGACACTTGCAGCACCAAAGCCCATCTCCCTCGCCAAAGATGAACACCCACTGCATGAAGTAATCTCCCTAGTCGAAGACGAATGCCTTCAGCACATTCCTGCCTGCCTATCCCAGCCATCTATTGCATGTAGCCGAATGTGTTTTCTTAGCAAACTCTTTGTCATCGCAGTGCCTAACCCAGCTGCTGAACCAGACGCATCTCCTCTCCTACTTTGGCATCTACAACGAAGAGTTTGCCTTCTTCCCTACTTTCGGCCAGCCCTGCTCTGTTCCTCTTTCTGAACACCCATTCTCTTCCTCTACACAGCTGATTCAAGCCCCTTGTTGCTGAACAATCTGCCATTTTCTAACCCTAGCACTACCGCTAGTTGTCCACTATCGATTCTTCACATTATACCAACGATTTCCAACGTTGAGTCTTTGCTAATCTTTTCGGTGCCAACTACTTACTCTCTAGGTACGCCTATTTGATGTGAGATATAACCGAAGGGGATAGTTTCATTAGAAAGTAGAAATGATTGAATTGGATTTGTGGTGAGGCTGAGGGATCCAAATTGCATTTTAGTGAATTTAAAGCTGCAGTTGAAACAAATGCAATTATGAGCTGATCACTTTGTGATGTGGAGCATATCTTACTTATGCATAACTAGCTATGTGATGTAAAGGACATTATTTGGAATGGGTTTTGATTTTAAAAATTGTTCTTTGAGTCAAATTATTAAGATTTAGAGGACATTATTTATGGGCACTATCTTAAGAATTTTTACATGAGTTCTGCTAAACCAATATAAATGATTACCACTAATGATGTGTTCCATCCAATTCTATTTATTGCTATTGATCCATCCATAAGGTGGGAAGCCTTATTTCACAGGCTAGACAAATTATCATGCTTGCTACCCATGCATGCATGGTTAAAAATTAGAACTTTTTGAAGAGATCATCATTTATCCATGTTGATAGCCTGAAATCTCCGAGGAGCTTCTGGCCTAGTCATCTAGGTGGTTGGTCTGCCTTTTGTCAGTTATTGGTTTGGATTTCTAACACATCAATTAAGAATGTGAAGCTAATAAGCCATGAATGGAAGCTCAAGATCTGGACATTTCTTAATAGTTCATTGCTATGTTTTTCCATAGAACATTTTGAAAATCTTACAATGATTCACATTTAGAATATGCCATCTGTGATGAATTATTGACTTGGGTATCGGGTCCATGGGCCTACTTGATGATAATTTCTAGCCTAGGCATCTAACATGTGGTGGGCATGTAAGCTGATTAACCATTAGTGGGTACATCACTTCATTGCTATTGTTGTCATTATTAGCATTGTCAATATTCTTTTTGTTATTCATCATATTTTTCAAGGAGATAATCAGTATAGGAAGTGTTTTATGCATGGCTCCAAAGAGACCATGGCCAAGTTCTTCACAAAATCTATCCATCTAACCAACCTTTGTTAGTAAGGATGCAGAAGAGCTCTATAGAAAGTCCATTGTGAGGAAGGGATGCATTCAAGAAAGAGGCATTGATGAGTTCATAATTGTAGTCCATGATACATTTATGGATAGAAAGTGGGTGCAATTCACTAAGACTCCAGGTGCTGCACTTGTGCCTGTGATCCATGAATTCTACGCAAATGCAAAAGAGCACAAGAGCAAAAAGACATTGATTAGAGGAAAATGGGTTCCATATGATTGCTCTACCATTAACAAGATGTATGGATTGCTTGATATTGAACCAGATGAATACTCATAGTGGGAGCTTTAAGGATTGGATTATGATGATGTGATCAACTATTTAGCTAGGCCTAGCACTCAATGGCACATGGCTAAGGATGAACCTCTTCATGTCAAGGTGTCAGACTTAAACCTAAATGCAAATTGTGACACTACTTCATATCCGTGAAATTGATGCCTACTAACCACTACATGCAGGTATTAAAGAAGAGAGCTTTCTTAAACTATGCAATTCAAAAAGGATTCTTTGTTGATGTAGGTAAGGTTATTGAGGAATTTAACTTGTATATGGAACTGGGGAAGAGTCATTCAGGTGGACTTGGACATCCATCGCTGATTTACGATTTGTGCTGGAAAGCAGGAATAATGACAAGCCCAAATGAGGAAATCCTGCTTCCCAAACCTGTTATCACTACTAGTATGATTTAGAAGATGGGTAAGGGTAAGAAGTCAAAGAATTCTGATCTTGGTCCATTCATTATTGGACCAAGCACTTCTACGACTAGGAGTGGTATGTCTGATGCCGAGTTGGGGCATCAAATCTCCAAACTCCAAGAGTAGATACTTGGTCTAAAGCTATCCATGAACCAACAAAAACTGTTTATGTAATTTGTGAATCTGAGATTGGGACAGCAGAGCCTCAAAAACAAGTTGATGAATAGAAGGGTGAGCATATTTATAGAGAGGCATGAGCAGCAATTCAATTATACAACTCAGGCTTTCACTGCTCTAGCCTTAATGCTAGCTACTCAAAACCCACCGCTTGAACCCGGACAGTTCCAATTTCATCAAGAGCTAACACTTCCTACATATCCACTTTCTTCTGAAGAAGATGAATCGGAGCAGGGATCAGAGGAAGAATTAGAGGACGGATTAGAGGAAGGGTTGGAGAAGGGATCAACGGGCCAACCGGAGGGCAAATCAGGTGATGAAGAGTTGGACGAGTGAAGATAAGTATCAAGGAAGTCCTCATTTTGAGAAATTTATATTTTCATTTAATCATTCAGAGGACATTTTTCTTTGTCTTCAGTTTGTGGGAATAGAGTCTTCTCACTATTGGAACAATATTAAGTTATCATAGTGAATGTAATTTTTGTGCCTTGATGCAATTTTATCATGCTTGTTTGTAATCATTTTTAGCAATTTCAGCTATATCATTGTCAAGATAATTCACCTTTTATGTCCAAAATCATATAGTAATTATAAGATAGACTATGCATGAGACGTTAGCTAAGAAGTTAATCTATAATGGGATCTTTCTTAACCTCATTCATGGGACGACAGATCTATTGTCATATCTATTAATTGTATTGAATTTGTGCCAAATGGATGCAATAGGGACTGAATGCTTTGGTGCTGAAATACTTTTAAGATCCCAAATGATTTTTTCAGGAGAGACCATGCTGAACTTAAAACCACAGCTCATATGCAAACACCAACTATTATGCATGCAACCTTAGCATACTGCATACTGGATAACAGAATGGGAACAGAACAATGTTTTCATTTACCTAGCAGTCCAAGGTTTGCATCTATTCAAGAATGGAAATAAAATGAGGTTTCTTTCTTAAATATACCCAAGAACCATGTGGCTGCTTTACATGGATAAATTAAGATAATGCCACATGGGAATCATCAAATAACAAGGATGCTCAAGAGAAATTCTACTGATTCTGAGGCATGCCCTACAAGAAGATTGGTTAACCTGTAATGGTCCACACACAAGAAGATTGATTAACCTATTTTTTGGGCACATAGGCGCCCACTTTTCTGATTGGATTGCATTTAGAGCATATTTTTTGGGCGCATGGGCGCCTAGTTATCTGAAGCATTAAGTTAGTGCATGTTATTTGGGCACATAGGTGCCCATTTGGGCGCATGGGCCTCCAGTTTTCTGACTACATTAAGTTAGCACATGTTAACTGGGCGCATGGGTGCCCAATTTTCTGACTGCATTATACTTAGTAGATGTTATTTGGTGCTTAGGCGGCCATTTGGGCACATAGGTGCCTAGTTTTCTGACTGCATTATACTTAGCGCATGTTATTTGGGTGCTTAGGTGGCCATTTGAGTGCATGGGCACCCAATTTTATAATTAAATTATACTTAACACATGTTATTTGGGAGCATAAGTGCCCAGTTTTCTGACTGCTAGTGAGAGCAATTTAAGATCCAAGTCCCGTAGGCAATTTACCTCTATAATGGTAATACTAACCTTTTCAAAACTGGCTTTGCGTGCAACTATTGGCCAAGCTATGCTACTTTTTGCATTTGAATCACTAGCATATTCTGTTATGGTGCATGTTCTTGGTGGTGTATAAGGTTTATGTTAGCACACAAATGCCCAGCCTACAGACTTCTCTAACCCATTGCAAACTGTGCTTTCTACATTGTTGCAATGAATTATCTTTTATTCATCATCACATTGTGATGAATCTTAGAAGATGTGAGAACTAACTAAAATGGATTGATGTCCCACATTGTGGTGCAGTTCACCAATTTAACAATCCAACCACCTAGTTTTTCCAGTTTGCTTAGTTTTTGTAATATATTGTTCCAAAAATGAAATTTCATCCTGGAAAATTACCTGAACACAATGGTTGCCTTTGAACATCATAAAGAGCACTTACATGGTTTCCCAGATATATTAAGTTCAATATCAAAATTCAATTTCAGTTGCACATCATGAATACACTACATTCCATACAAAGTCACCATTCCTATCTTAAGTATATCATCTTGGCTAACAACCATTGGAAGAAGGTACATAATAAGCAGAGTCTACTGTTAATACATTAACAACACTACTAAAATGATAACGACAAATTAATCAACAACATTACTAAAATGACCACCACAAAATACAATAGTTATATCCAACTATGGTGCCCTTGTATTCTAGCTTTCATAATGTGAAGCTTGAATTCTAAAGCCTGGCTATAATCCTTTAATTTTTCAACCTCTTTCTTTAGTTGCCTATTTTCTTCCTTTAGTGGAACAAAGTGAAACATTTCTGAACTAAATTTTTTGATGTCACCCATTTGTCTAAGTCAAAATTCACATTCTCTCTCATTTAATGATGGATCAACCCATCTGAAATATTGATAAGAATGTGACTCATCCTGAAAAAACAAATGCAAACATAGAAAATAATATGTTAATACAGATTTTAATAGAATAACTAGATGCAACTAAAAGCACACATCGACTTATAGAATACACTGAACATCTAAGAAATCTCCTCCCTGGATTTTTTTTAGTCTAGGAAGTAAGTAAGCGAAGTAAGCGAGCCTCACCTCCACACCAACAGTTTCTTTGGCCACCATCATGGGAAGTAATACTATGAGAAGAGAAGCCCACTGCACTCATCCTGAAAAAAAGAGTTCAAGTTAATACAAAAAATGGTTAGGATAATATGAAAATACGATTGAGATAGATGAACATCCATAAATTACCATCGGTTTGATGCTCTTGTTGTGAACTCTCAGCTTTTAAAGATGGGCAGTTTCTCTAGTCATGACCTTGGACGAATTTATTGCAACCACCACACAGTATACTCGAACTCTTTCTTGCTACCTCTACGATTGCATGATATCTCTTACTAGTGCATCCTTTTGTTTTGACAATATGTGGATCAAGAATAGAATAAGATTGAGATGCCTGTGAGACATGCCCTTCAAGAGATTCTGGTAGAGTATCAGGTACATTTGCAACTATATCAATGGGTTGTGATTCATCGCAATTTCCATATGTATTCTCAACACTAGGAACACTGTTTCTGAAATTAGGCTTGGTCCCAAATGGGTTTTCTACAACCAGTGGAACTAGGACAACATTTTGCTGTTTTTTGAATTAATTCTTCCATTGAACTAATTAACTTATCCATACCTGAATTTGCAATATCAAACAACCCATCACTATTAGTAGCCCCTGATATTATTTTAATCCATTTTTGGGTCAAAATGCTCTGGCAAACTATTATTGAGTTTTCAACTTGTGGTGTTGTAGAAGCTTCATGTGCTTTGATGCCCAGCTTTGGTCTTTGTGTCCACCATCTTAATATATTTGAAGTGGGCATTGACACAATCCATCTTAGATGGAACATGGCAAGGATATGTCTACAAACGATACCATGAAATTCAAAATGTTTACATGAACAATATGAAATCTTCTTCTCATTTTCTCATACAACTAATCTAGTTTTCCTTGACCATTCAGTACTATATCTAAACATCACATAGCTATCAGAGCACCCTTCAGTCGATTTAGATGATGCAATATAGTTTTGAGTTTTCTTTAGCTCTTCTTGAAATAGTTTAAATATCTCCTTGTTGTATGTTTTAGCCATTTCCAACTCAATGACATGCTCTAAAGCCAATATTGGTGGTCTATATGTAGTGCCACAATCAGCCTCAACTTCATCATGCCTTCTTCTTGTAATAGCCCGGTCATACGCTAGTGCAAATTCAACTAACTTTGTTCCACGGTCTACATATTTATCAAACAAGGAATTTATACTTTATTTCTTACATGTGCAGGTACCCACATCCTTCAAATCTTGTATAAGTTTTGCAACCAAATATTCTTCTATAGATAATTTTCTGTAATCATATTATTCCATGCCAGCTCAAATTCATCTTCTCCTTCACTCTTATAAATAAAGTCATACAATTGTGTCTTGAAACATGGCTTGTTGTGTATGATCACACCCATTTTCTCATGCAATTGTTTGTTTAGATGTCAGATGCAATAAATATGATGACTTTCAGAAAATACATCTTTTATTATAGCTAAAATGGCCGCATCTTGGTCCATTATAATGGCCTTTTGGTGCCACACCTCCCATTGTATTAAGCGACATGGTGAATAACCACTTGAAGTCATCAATTGTTTCTCCATATAAAAGGCTAGCACCAAGCAATATAGACTATTTATGATGGTTTACACCAACAAACAAACTGAAGGGCATATCATACTCATTTGTTTTGTATGTTATATCAAAGCAAACAACATCATTCAAAACCAGATAATCCACCTTAGATTTACCATCAACCCAAAAAAAGGACATGAACAGATCATCATCATCCACTAGTACGTCATAATAAAAATTTGGATCTTCTTTGGCCTGGCTTTAAAAGTGTTATAATAATGCCACTAATCCAGGACTATATTTTGTGTGACGCCTCTGTTTCAGCGCTTTTCTAAGATCCTTTTGTGTAAAACCCAATTTATCTAACCCACTCGACTCAACCGCCATGTAATCAAGTGTCCTAGCCACCCCAACACCTATATCATTCAAACCATGGGCAATATCCAATTGGGAATTTGGGACTCTCCTATGTGATCGTAAAGCATATGACTTTATGGGTGTCTCACGTTTATGGTTATGCTCATCTTCAGATTTTGTTACCACCTAGGCAGTTGTCCCACTTTTTTATAGACAACAACCATAGCATGACAACCACATCTAGTAACATTCTTACTCTATACTTTCAATCTTCTCCATTCTTATGAAACTTTCTAATGCGAGCTTTACAACATAATAACTCACCGTAGACAAGCTCTTCATTTTTCAACTTCCTTGTTGTGCCTTTTCTAATATCGAAACCACATAGTTTTGCATATCCATTATAAAAATTTTATGCATCCTCTTCACTATCAAACATTTGTCCAACCTTCGGTGTTAACTCAATGGGAGCTGGTGGAACAAAAGCTAACATATAGATTGACTTAGTTTGTTCACTACCCACTACTTCTTTATTTTTAGTACGGTCGTTCACATGTTTATCTTCATGTAAACAAACATCATCACTCCTAATTTCATATTCCATGGTACCACAACCCACCTCAAGCAACATTGATTCATCCATCAATATTGAAAACTTCTTTTGACCTTAAGCATGAAAATGTAATCTACTATTAATAAAATGCATTAGTGAAGTAAATATATTAAAAATATATTGTATCATCAACATTTTTGTATATGTATTTTTACACATAAAATTCTCTCAATCTCTAAAATTCAAGTAGCATGAACTATAAAGAAAGATGTTTCGATAAAAGACATGATTAACTGGAATTTGGTAACAGTAAGTTCAAAGAAATAATAGCAGGAAAAAATAGATAAACCCAATGCATACATAAACCACATGACGTAGTGTGGGTATATGTGAAGTTAGACAACATAAACCCAATGTACACTTGCAAAAACTAACTTGGACATCATGTTTATGAACCTCGACCTGCAACATTATAATATTCCCATAACAATCTAGAACAAGTACTCTTAGTAAGAGAGGAATGCTTCACTGTTCCACAACATGCAAAATACACTATCTTAGTTACAAGGGCAACAGTTTATTGTCAGCTTATGTTATTTATTGCTAGGTGTGAAGTAGTACTAAAGGAGAGGAGTAGCAAGCAATGCATTGCAACCTTTGATCCACCTATATGTGTTCTTCTGCCTACACGGCAACCCTAAGCTCCATTGAATAGGGGAGTTGTTGTTACTTGTAGGAACAGATTTTATTTTCTGCCTATGCTATTTATTGCCCATTATCTTCTCAAATGGGCAAATTTGAATCCTAGTTTAAAAGGAGTAATAAGAGGTCATTCCAAGTGTAACAAATTTTCAAGAAGAACTTATAGAGCATTTACTCAGATATTAAAGTTCTTCTTCCAAATCCACTATTTCAAACGCCATCTGTATTCAAAGAACATCATTTACAATAACTATTGAGAGTTTGATATTCTTTGTGTTTATTAAAACATGTTTATTTTTGTTGCAATTTTATTTATGTACAAATTAGCCTATGTAAGAGGTATTTTTATTATGCATCTTTCATTTTTTGAGACAACAAGTAAGGGGCTTCTGATTTTATATAAGTTTGTTGTTGAGCTTGGAAACCAATAGTTGTATAAGTTTTTTGGTGAGCTTAGAAACCAACAGTCATAAAAATTTGTTGGTAAGCTTAGAAACCGATGGTTGTATAAGTTTTAAAGGCTCGATTTAGCTCTCCTCTTGAGCCACCATTTGAACAGGACCAATAGGTTCCTCTCAAGTCAAGGGGACTAGGAGGAACATGCTCATAGGAGAGCTAGAAAATTTTGGATGAGAGAGGGTGAGAGTATATAAAAAATATATGCTCATTTTTTCTAAGATTACTAATTCCTTAAAAGGTTTGAAAAAAGAAGTTTCTAATTCTAAGTAGCTGATGAAGATCCTGAGAGCACTAACTGAGTCCTAAAACCAGAACATCACTATTATAGAGGAGGTAAAGGATTAAAATGAGCTTAAGATTGATGAGCTTATTTGCTCACTGATGTCTCATGAGCTAATCAAAAGTAAAAGGGAAGAGCCAATCAAATAGAAGAAAATACTGACTCTTAAAGCAGCGAAAGAAAGTAGCAGTGAATCAGATTCTCAAACAAAAGATGAAGTGGCCATGCTGGCCAAAAATTTTAGAAGCAAGAACTTTAGAAAACAACCTAAACAAAGAGAGAAAAGATGATTTAAAAGAGAAAAAACTTGCCTACATGCTACAAGTGTGGAGGAATTAGACACATGATTGTAGCATGTCCTAATGAAGAAAGAGTGGATCTAATTAAGATAGAAGAAAGAAAGGAAAAGTATAGAAAAGAAAAACAATTCAAGAGGTCATTAAGAAATCTATTTAGAGGAATGTATATGAATGATGAAGACTCCTCAGGCACCAGCTCAAGTAGAAGAGATGAGAAAGAAGTGGGCAACCTAGTAAGAATCTACTGAATGGCTAACGTAGAGAATGAATCCACAATCTAGCTCTCCACTAAAGATCAATGCACAAATGAATTAGAGACTAAGATAAATTCTTACTATTCTTATTATTTAGATTCTTCAAGCTCCACTAATGGATGTAATAAATGCAATGAGCTTGATGAATTGTAGCAATCGTATAACTGTCTCTTCAATGAATTTGAAATTCTTGGATAAAAATTCACTCAGAAGAAAAAACACCTTGACGTAACTATCAAAGTAAATACAATTCTATCTGAAAGAAATCTATCTCCACAAAAAGAAGTTGGAAATTTGAAAAAAGAGATAGAAATATTAAACAATATGTTGAACAAATTCTCCAACATAAAAGAATTTGTCATCAAGTTCCTACACATGACTAGAAAAAATAGAAAAAGAAGACTTGTATGTGAACAATCAAGTGGTGAAAAACTACAAGAAAATAGGAAATTTGATGGATGGTCCAAGGGTATGAACCTTACAAAAGAGAGAAAATTGTCCCAACATTAGAAAATTCATAGGTCATTCTTGGGTTAGAAAACTAGTGACATTCAATGCACCAAGTAGAGTTTCCAACGCATGCCATTTATGCAATAGAGAAGGACACAAAGTATATGATTTCCATTTAAGGAAAATGATAGAAAAAGGTGCTAGATTGATGTGGAGACCCAAGAGCTGTGCACAATCTTCTCACACACACATATTAACTAACACAATTGGACCCACTACTTAGGTACTAAAGAGGTAAAAAGAATTTTCTTTGTGAATGCAGTTGAGTTTTATATGCAGATGAGTTTTAAGGTTACCTCTGAAAATTCCTAGTTCATGGATAGTGGATGCTTAAGACACATGGTTGAAAATAATAACTTCTTCAAGGAGCTGATGCCAATAAATGAAGGAACAGTTGCATTCGACAATAATGACAAAAGCTTCATCAAGGGTATAGGTAAATGGTTTATTCAATGCATGTATAGAGGATGTATTATATGTAAATGGTCTCAAACACAACTTACTAAGTATTAGCCAATCATGTAACAAAGGTCATAGAGTTGAGTTTGAATCATCCACATGTAATGTATTCAATGTAAATGATAGTTTATTTTTAGTGCAAAGAGGCATGAAAATATTTATTTAGTTCATCTATATGAAATTGTAGGAAAATACCTAATTGCTATCAATGATGACCCATGGTTATGGCACAAGAGAATGAGACACATAAATATGTCCAATGTTGAATCTCTGTGAAAAAATCTTGTAAATGGTCTATCTAAGCTAAAATATGAGAAGAATTAGATCTGTAAAGCTAGTCAGATGTCAAAATAGACCAAAGCATCATTTTCTCCCAAGAATGAAGTGTCCACATCTAGACCACTAGAATTATTACACATGGATCTTTTTGAACTATCAGATATTATTACCCTTGGAAGAAAAAGATATGTGTATGTCATTATAGATGACTATTCTAGGTTCACATGGGTAATCTTATTAGCTAGTAAAGATGAAGAATTTTCTATGTTCTCTACTTTTTCAAAGCTTGTAGAGAATGAGAAGCAAATGCTAATTGCGTCTATTCGAAGTGACCATGGTGGTGAATTCAAAAACAAAAGATTTGTTAACTATTGTGAGGAAAAAGGGATTCATCATAGCTTCTCATCCCCTAGAACTCCTCAACAAAATGGAGTTGTAGAAAAAATGAATAAGATAATTTAGGAAATGACATGGACCATGTTGAATGAAAGCAAATTGTCCAAAACATTTTGGGGAGAAGCAGTTAGTACAGCTTGCCATGTGCTAAATAGTCACCATTAGAGCAATCTTGAAGAAAACTCCTTATGAGCTTTGGAAAGGAAGAAAGATGAATATTTGCATGTGTTATGTATTGAACAATGGGAAGGATAACCTTGGGACGTTTGATTCATAAAATGATGAGGCTATCTTCTTTGGTTACTCTACTAATAGTAGTGGATTTAGAGTTTTCAATAAGAAAACTCAAGTTATAGAAGAGTCAATGCATGTTAAGTTTGCTGAAATAAGTTTAACAATGAGAAAAGAGTCTAATAGTGATGTAGATGAAGTCATAAAGAAAATAAAAAAGTTGCAATTACAAAATCAAGAGGGAGAAGGAATTTCAAGACAAGAAGATAACCAAGATTCAGATAGTGAAGAAAAGGTTAGTGTAGGTAATGTTCCCTATCAACCTCCTATTAATTTGAAGTTATTAGTGCCTATCCTAGAGATCAAGTCATAGGTGATATTTATGATGTGGTTAGGACAAGACAATCTATGTAGAACATTTATGGTCATTTCATGAGTGAATTTTATTCACTTATATTACACAGTTTAAGATTATTTATGTGCAAATACTTGCCTCTTTTAGATGAATTTAATGCTCATTTGTTAGATTTTATAGGTGCCTTGAAGATGGAAAAAGAAAAGAAAAAGAATGGAAAAGAAGAACCTCAAATTTGGAAAAGAAAATAGCTACAAAGATGGAACCAAAAAGCAACACAAACCAAGGCAGCCTGCCGGTGCCACCAGCTCCAAAACTAGAGACCATCACTTAGCAGCAAGCTAGCGCCATCTATGCCAGTGCTTGACCTGTTTTGCAAATTTTTTCACAGTTGTGTATTTCAAGGGTTTTTAAGCAAAAACTTAGGGTTTTTCAGGGGTTCTCCTCACTTCTGTTTTTAGAGTTTTTCTTTGGGGTTTGGAGCCCTTTTTCTGGGAGATTTCTCATGGAGAAGAAGAAGGCATTGCAAGTAAAAAAGAAGAAAGAGAGAAGATATTCTTCATTGTTATTATCCTATCTCAGGGAGTTGTTTTATTTTCTCTTATTAACTAAATCTCTTTTTTTAGGGTGAAGATGTAACCCTTTTTGGTACTCTTTATTATAAATTGTTAGATATTATTAATGCTAGATGATCTTGTTTCATTCATGATGTTGTTTGTAATTATTTAATTTTTTTTATTGCTTGATCATCATTAATATGAGTTAGATTATTTATCAAAGCATGGTTAAGGTATACACCATATGCTAAACCATTCTATTTTCTTTCTTATGTTCTTGAACTTAATGGGTTTTCACCTCAATTATGCTACACACCATAGGGAATTGGAATGAGTAAAAGAACTTGATTTAAACCCACACACCTAATGATAATAATCTTACTTTTGAAAGAACAAACCAAGGGAGGCACTAAGTCCAACATTCCATTGGCAAAGGGGTGTCATCTAGTGGTGAAATCGGATCCTTAGACTTTTTCATTTTACTAAACATTCTACATTATATTTATCCATTGATTTACTTTCATTCTATCAAGTTTCTAAAATTCTAAAATTATACCAAACTTTATTCCAAGTCTGTTTAGTTATAAATACATTCTTTTAAGGTTAGGATAGTTCAGTAACTAAAATTAATTAAGTTGTTTTGACCGTTCTCTGTGGGATCGACCCTTGCATTGCACACTATATTGCTATATGTCTGTACACTTGTGAGAAATTATAATTTGAACAATCAAGGTTTTGGTACCATTGCCAGAGAATGGTTCAAAATTGATTTGTTTAAGATTGGTTACATTCTTTCCTTATGTTTTTGTGTATATGTGTATATAAGATTATTTTTAATTGTTTCCTTCTTTGTGTTGTAGTATTATGAATGCATGAAAGGAGATCTCTGAGCCCTACTCTCTTTCCATTAAACAATCATTTTGACAAAGTGGAACTTGAAATTGAGATTTTTAAGCGAAGGAGAAGAAGTTAACAATGAGAACCAGTGTAACAAGTGCAGGAAGCTCAATAATTAATTAAAGGGTTTGCATGCCCTACTATAGGGATTATACCTTCATGCATTATGTTAGATGAGGATGCTAGAAATTATGACTTGAAACATATTCACTTTAACATGCTTTCATGTTTCCATGGGTTAGCTTTAGAAGATCCCTTGACTTTCATGCATGATTTCTATGCGACCATCCAAACATTTTCATTATAGGGGCTAACAAAAGATCAGATGTATATGAGATGTTTCCCATATAATCTGAAAGATGTAGCCAAGACTTGGTTTATGATAGTAGCTCCTGGCTCATTGATAACTTGGGGAGAAGTTTACAATAAGTTCATTGGCAAATTTTACTCCCATGCGAAAACTGCTAAATTGAGAAGCAAAAAAGCTACTTTTGCTCAGATAAATGGTGAAGCTTTCCATGAGGTATAGGAAAGGTTGAAAGAAATTTTGGTTCAATGTCCTCATCATAGATATCCACTTGATTTGCTTAACCAATTTTCTATGATGGACTGACACAACCATGCCAAGCCATAGTTGATAATGCTACAGGTGGAGCCATGGGAGAGAAGACTCCAAAAAAAACTTATGAGCTTTATGAGATGTTGGGAGAAAATTTCCAATAGAAGAGTGTAAGAGGTAGATCTAGGGGACTTTATGAAGTAAATACTAATTCTGATCTATCAATGTAGATATCAAAGATGGCTAAGCAAATGAAGGCAATGTGCTCAATGATGGTGAAATTGAAGCAACCACAACCTACTCCTGCAAAGGTTTGTTCTCTTTGTGGTAATCCAGGACATTCACTTAATGTTTGCCCTTCGAATGAATAATTTACAAGTGATGCAGAGCAAGCTAATGCAATACCAAAGACCATGGAATACACTCAAACACTTACAATCTTGGTTGGAGGAATCATCCTAACTTATCTTGGAATAATGAAAGAAATCAGAATCAAACTAAAACCTCATTTCTATCTCAACCGAAAAAGCCTATGCTTGCAGAAACATTGTAGAGTTTCATGCAAGTAACACAAACTAATCTCTAGAATCATTCTACCAAATTCCAAAACATTGATCATAGGTTCCAAAACATGGAGGATCCATGAAAAAGATGGAAACCTAGTTAGGACAAATTGCAGAAGTAGTACAAAGTCACAAACTAGGAAAGTTGCCTAGCTAACAGAGCAAGCCAAAGCAATTGTAGCTAAATGAAGTGTTGAACATTTGTAGAAAAAAGGGAGTTTGTCTTGCCCAAACATTAAATAAAGTGCTTATTGGGAGGCAACCCAAGTTGTTGTTTTTCAGTCTTTTCAATTTTCTAGTAGTGATGTTTTTGCATTAATAAAGTAGGTTAATTGCATTAGTTTAAATAAGCTTGCTTTGATTATTAAGTCGTTAGATTACATTTATATTTTCCTAATTACTATACTTAATATATTATTGTTTCATGTTTGATAGGTTAAATGCGTAAATAAGAACTTTAAGCAAGGAGATCAAATTAGGGTGATGGAATAACATGGAAAAGAGATGTTCAAGGCAATAAAACCACAAAGTGGAGGCAGGGACCTAGCACCATCAGTGCCAGGACCATTAAAAGAAAAAGAACTATTTTTTTTTTGCACGAAGGCAGCGAGGTGGCATCGCCGACACCACCTCACGACCTTCCTTAAAACCTACATACACACACCCTATACTATCTCCCCTTTTCACTCAAGCTCTCATCTCTCTCTCTCTCTCTCTCTCACCAAAACACCTCCTCAAAACCCTAAACCCATTCCTACACTCCAAAACTCAAGGATTCACACCCAAACTCTTCCTTTTCCATTACCTCCTTAGATTCAACTCTCCCATTCCACTATTCATCATCTTCCTCAAGAAATTTTTTAAGTTGGGTTGACAACTTTGTGCACATCTGTTGGAATTAGAAGTTACTTGGATCATCTCAATCTTTATTCTATTAGCTTTATTGATGAAGTGCTTTGGTTTTGTGGTAGTTTGAGAAGATTTGGAGTTGGGTTTTTGTGTATGGAGCTTGGTTGAAGTTGTGCTCATCTAGTGTTTGGTGAATTGCTTGTGCCAATTTGGGTATGGTTCTTGTTGG
>JAYJMB010048790.1:0-29877 GCA_036873735.1 Pouteria campechiana
CCTTTTTTTCAAGGGAGACTCTGTCCAATTTTTCTGTAGAAATTAGGTCAAAAAAATATATCAAAGTAACCCACCCTAGAGGTGGAAAATCATGGTATTATCATGTGGATTTATGGTGTAAAGTGGAGTAACGACCCCAGGAGGGCGGGGCATTACATCCTAGCACTCTTTTGGATTCCAGCTTTAGGAAGCATAACTAGTACTTTTAGCGCTCTTCTGGATTCCAGCTCCAGGGGGCATAACTCTGGTTTTATGAGCTAACCAGAAACTCTACCTTTATAGGTATTTTATATACAATGATATGCCTTTATCTAGGTTGATGAGTACACATAGTTAAAACATAAATATAAATGATAAAATAATAAGCACACTATAGTAATTTCAAACTCCCTTGATGTTGTATTGATGTAGTGTTGAAACTCTTTCATCTTGGTAGCACTTGGAGTGAAAACACTTGGAGAACTTCAATGGGTTTCTTATTGGTTAATTCACCTTTTTTACTTAAAACTCTCAAGCTCCTTGATGATCTTTGAGAGGACTTGATCTTTGAGTAACTCCTTGTAGCACATAAGATCTTCCTTAGATAAATGCAAGAAGTAGGCCTTGAATGGATACAAAAAAATGAAGCACTTGAATGATATTTGAAGTTTAAAGCTCTTAGCTTAGGGATGCAAAGATTTGTGAAAGGTTTCAAGCTCAATCCCCTTATTTCTGCAATCTTGATTCTTAAACCTTGAATCGTCCCTTAGCTTCCCCTTAAATAGAACTTAAAAAAATATAACTATTGGAAGGAGCGAAAAGCAATTTTGAGGCTTGCAATGTTCAAATTTTTGAACATTTAATGTCGATAGGCGATAGTGGTAGGTGGTTGGGACAATCAGTTGTGCTCTAGGCGATATGACAGGTGCTATGTCCAAGTGGCTATAGTCATTTTTTGGGAAAACTTCCAAACACATGTTGCTCTCCACTCGCAGGCGGCTGCGCCAAGTGACTGTGGCACAGGCGATATGGGCAGGCGATAGGTGAACTGGTGGGTAGCTTCCTCAGATGAAGTACTTCGTCTATGGATGATAGGCAATATCTGTAGGCAACTACGGTCCTGGACTGAACATTTTTGCAATTGTCCTGCACTCAACATTTCTGCACTTGGACACTTATAAAACTAGGACATTATTCATCATAAATCAAAATATATTTACTCACATATAATTTATATAACTTAGAATATGAATAAATCATTTAAGCTCAATTTCTTTTTTATGTAAAGAATATCTTCTATGAAGCACAATTGATTTTAACAAGTTGTAGAACATGGATAAATCATATACTATATTTTTCAATAAATTCTTAAAATGATAATTCTATGGAGGACATGATATATCTATGATCCAACATATAATAAACAAGGTTAATGCGTTATGGATCATAATAAATTCTTCATTCTTTAAAATAATTTATGTAATATGCTTGCATTTAAAGTGTTGCAATAATGATTATTTATGCTGAGCACATTTGTCTTCATGTCAGACTTCCTAGACTAAACTCATCATTAATATATCTCAAGTTAGAAACAAGTTTGGTTGTCATCAAAATCATATACAATAATCCTAACACAATAGTGTTAGTCCAATTGTGTGTGTTAGAAGATTGTGCATAATCCTTAAGTTTTCATCTCATTTTCGCACATCTTCCTTGTATCTTTTTGACATAACAAACATATACTTTGTGTCCAATTTTATTAAAAAAATAGCAAGTGTTTAAAATTCTACTTGATACACTATATTCTATTGGTTACTTTACCCAAGGATAACCTATGAACCTTATAATATTTAAATAGTTTTTTCTCTTTCTTTTGTGAGGTTTACTCCCTTGGACAATCTAGCAAATTTTTGTGAAATTTCATCATCTGACTGTTCACAACTAAGTCCCTTTTTTCTAGTTGGACTGGTTATTCTCATGAAATTGGCCACAGATTCTCTTGGATTGGAGAATTTACTCAATATATTGTTTAATATCTTTATCTCCTTCTTCAGATTTTCAACCTTTTTTTGTAGAGATAGATTTCTTCCTTCTATAATAGAATTTACTTTGACAGTTGTATCAAAGGACCTTTACTTTTGAATAAATTTCTAGTCAAGTGATTAAAACTCACTAAAGAGAGAGTTGTATGATTATTGTAACTCATCAAACTTTTTACATTTGACATAAGTACTATTCGAGCTTTAAGAATCAGAACTATAAGAGTAATAAGAGTTTACCCCTATCTTCAGTTCTGTTGTGCATTGCTCTTTGATGGAGATTTGTTCTGCTAATTCATTCTCTATATGCACCATGTAGTCATATTTTTACGTGGTTTCCAACTTCATTGTCACCTATCTCACTTGAACTTGTGCTTGATGACTATTCATCATTCACATACATTCCTCTGGTTTGATTTCTTGATGAACTCTTAAATTGTTTCTTTTCTCTTCTTTCATCTTTCACATTCATGTTACTTTTTCTTCATTGGGACACTTAAGAGATATGTGTCAAATCCCTCAACATCTATAATATGTTTGGAGATCTCTCTTTCTTTTAGTCATTTTCTTTTATTATCTAGGTTGTCTTCTTGAGGTGTTGCCTCTGTTGCTTCTTGCGAACCTTCTGAAGTTTCTTATTAATATAACCATATTATCTTTAGATTGTGATGCTGGTTCACCGCTACTTTCCTTAGTCGCTTTGAGAATGATACTTTTCTTTTTCTTTGTTGGCTCATCTCTCTTACTTTTTATTAGCTCGTGTGACATTAGTGAGCTGATGAGATAATTCACCAAAAGTATATTTAGATCTTTTGCTTTTTCTATCATTGTGATCTTCTAGTTCCAGGACTCTGGTAGTGCCCTTAGTATCTTTATTATCTGTTCAGAATTTGTGACTTCTTTTTTTAAACCTTTCAAAGCAGTAGTAATTTTTGAAAAATAAGCATACATTTCTGATATGCTCTCCCCTTCTTTTATCTTAAAATTTTTTAGTTCTTCTATCAACATATTCCTCCTGGTCCCCTTGACCTATGAGGATTCTTCATAAATAGACATTAATTTATCCCAAATACCTTTTTCATTAGTGTAAGAGGATACTCTATCAGACTTAAGTGAAGATAGTCCACAAAATAAAGAGTTCATAGCCTTTGCATTGTTTTGAACTAAGATGACTTTCTCTTTAGTCCATGGAGCTATTTCAACGATTAGAAGGGTAATTCCTATTTCAATGACCTTTCAAGATTCCATATCATTAGATATAATGAATTGCTTCATCCTCAACTTCCAGTAAGTGAACTTCGTTCCATCAAATAAGGGTGGCCGGTAGACAATTGCCCCTCGGTGAATATTTGAGAAAAGGATGATGGGTTTATCATTGGATCACTATAAGTGTTTATATAGTCTGCTCTGAAATGACTTGTTAGTCTCAAAGCTTAGGAAAATACCCAAGAGGGGAGGGGTAAATTGGGTACTTAAAATTTTTCTAAACCCCTTTAGGATTAAACTTTCCTCTAGTAATCAATCCGATTACTCAATTAGTGCACAAATAATTAAGACATGGGAATTTTTATAGTGGTTCGAGTTAACACTCCACTCCACTCTTCCAAGAACACTCTTCTCTTAATGTCTTGGGTTCTACTATCTCCAATAGTAGAAGTACAATCAGTACACCCTGCACTATTCTAGATTTCAACTCTAAGGGGCATGACTATAGTGCACCTTACACTCTTCTAGATTCTAGCTCTAGGGGGCATGACTATAGTGCTCTCAGTACTCTTTTGGATTCCAGCTCCAGGGGGCATAAACACAGAGCTCCCAGCACTATTCTAGATTCTAGCTGTAGGGGGTCCTAAACATAATGGTCCCAATACTCTTCTAGATTCCAGCTCTAAGGGGTGTAAATAGATAGCTCTTGTCTGCACCTAGAAAATCATAGCTCTTCTTGAGTGTATCCTTAACTACCAGCTCAAGAAAATTACAATTAATGAATATTGAAAGTTAAAGTACTTATATAGATACTTCACAATAAGCATAAGAGAAGAATTTTGATGATTAGATGCAGAAGTAAATGATCTTCCCAAAAGGGGGTTGAGAACCATCAAAGAAATTTAAGAAAGGTCTGAATACAAGGCTCATGACTCTTGAAAGACGTAGAAGGTTTTGGCTCTTTTCAGTAATTGCTTTTAAGAAGGGACTTAATATTTTTCTTGATTGTTCTACTTCTTCTTCTTGATCCACCACCACTACATTTATAACTGCCTTGAATTCTAGCCATTGGTGGTAAGTGGACTCCATTAATGATAGAAGACCGTTCTGATTAGAATATTTGAATTCTCTATCTTTTGGTTAATTCTTATTTGCTGGAATGCCTATGGCACTAACCTTGGAGAAGATGATTTTCTAATTCTTAATAAGTGTTGGTCGAGAGATTTTGCAATGGTTGATACTTTCATCAATTTGGAATTACCCTCATTAATGTTGGACGAAGTCCAGTGATTTAGTTTGTCCATTGCTTGTCTTTACTTATGTCAGATAAAGTATCTATCCAGCTATCTATTAGACAAAGTCCATTGGTCTTCTAGTTTGTTCATGGCAAGTAGTAGACGAATCTAGTTATCGATGAAGAATTATCTTTCCAGGAGTTCATCTATTGGTTTGTTTATTGCAAGTAAAAGATGAATTGTAGAGGCATAGACGAATCATCTTTCCAGCAGTTCGTCTATCGGTTTATCTGTTGCAAGTAATAGATGAATCATAGAGGCACAGACAAATAATCTTTCCAGTAGTTCGTTTGTTTGTTTATCCATTGCAAGTAACAGATGAATTCTATTGCTCCACATTTATCTATGTTGACAGACTATCATTGGCTTGGTAAGTATTCATCTGTGGCTTACTTATAATAGACGAAGTTTGTTGTATGCTCATTACATTGCATTCATCAGAGATAAACTTCATTTTGATAGACAAACAGTGACTCGATTGATTCCTTTTCATTTTGAGCTATGACCATAGCAGCACTTTATCTCTAACTTCTATAATCGCCCGAGCTATTTGTCTTTTCAATCAAATAGATTGATGCCTTGGAATATCTTCTAATTCTTATGTGTTCTTTTTTTCATGAGGACTACAACTTGATTTTGCATATAAAATGCTAGACAATAACCATTAGTACATAATCTTTAATCAAGTTTTGTTTGTCATCGAAACCGCACATTTATATTAACACTGGGTACATTATTTTCTTGGGTGGCTTAGATTTTTTTGGAATTTGCCTAAGGATTTAGCTTCATCCTGTGGCTCCGAAGGGTTTATAATGTCTCTTCTAGATCCTGGATGTGTTGTGCTTGAGCTTTGCTTTTGAACCACCATGTCATCAACATATGCCTCCATATTCCTTACCAGTTGATTTTTGAACACATCGTTTACCTTCCTTTAATAGGTAGCCCTTGAATTCTTCAATCAAAATGACATAACTTTATAACAAAAGGCTCCAACATCATTTATGAAAGCCATTTTTTCCTGATCCGACTATGGCATCCAGATTTCATGATATTCTAAGAATGCATCCATGAAAGTGAGCAGCTCATGGTCAGCAATAGAGTCTACAAACTAGTCAATATTAGGGAGAGGATAACTATCTTTTGGATAGGCTTTTTTTAATAATGTGAAATCCACGCACATTCACCACTTCCCATTTACTTTTTGCACCATAATCACATTTGCTAGCCACTCTAGATAGTGCACTGGTCTGATGAATCCTACTTTTAATAGTTTGTTAAATTCCACTGCAATGGCTTCCTTTTTCTATTGGAAGATCAACCTTTTCTTCTACCTCACCTATTTGTGGCTTCCATCAATAGCCAGCTCGTGGGAGATAACCGACGGATCCATCCCTAGCATATCAGATGATTCTTAGGTAAAGGCATCAACATTCTTTTTCAGCAAATCAATCAGCTCCTGCCTTAGCATGGCATCCAGGATGAAGTCAATTTGGACGATCCTTTCTATGGATCTGGGAGTCAACAAAATCGTATCTATAGGTTCTATCAGCTTGCTTTAGGTTATTTTGTGCTTATCTTTGGTATCCATCATATCTAGCTGCATATTTCTTGATACCTTTTCCTTTAATGAGACTTTGTAGCACTCTTGGGCGATCTTTTCGTCCCCTCAGGCGATGCCTAGCCTACCTCCAATGGGGAAGTTGAAAGCGATGTGGTACATGGATACGACCACCTTCATCTTGTTGAGGCCAAGATGCCCCAATATGACATTCCGAGTTGATGGTATGTTCACGACCAGGAAGTCCATGAATTCTATGATTTTCTCAAGGCCGTCTCCCAATGTGAAAGGAAGTGCAATGATTCTTTTTGGGAACACGCCATCTTCGGTGAACCTCGTTAATCGCCTTTTTGAGATTCACAGTTCCTTCCTTGAAAATTTCATCTTCTCAAAGCAATGATAGAATAAAACATTTACCGATGAGCCGCCGTCTACCATAATTCTCTTTATTTGGAATTTGGATATAACTGTGGATATGACCACAATGTCATTAGCAGGAGCAAATCTGCGAGGCTGGTCTTCTTTTGAGAAGGTAATGGAGAAGTCTTCCTTTTTCCTCTTTCATTTAGATCTTGGTCCTACCTCATTGACTTGCTATGAGTGCGCTTATGGCCTTGCCATGGGACTGCCCATGATAAAATTGATGGTACCTGCTATGGGCTAGTTGGCTTTGGTTGTAGCATCATTGCCACATTCTTCATGTGCTGCCTCTCTTTCAGGGTAATCTTCCCTTTTTACCTATGCTCTATGAGAATTACTGGCTATGAACTACTGTAGTTTTCCCTTTTTTATAAGTTTCTCAATTTCTTCTTTCAGGTGGCGTCATTCCTCTGTATCATGGGCAACGTCTCTATGGAATAAACAGTACTTATTGTGGTTTTGATTGTATATTTTCTTGATTGAGGGTAGACTGGTGACTTCATACTCCTTTCTTTAGATCTCGTGGAACACCTGGGTTACAAAGAGATTAAGGAGAGTGGGATTAGGAATTTCTTTACCTCTCCTTAATGGATTATTATCGATGGATCTGCAATTTGGCCTTCCAAAAATTTCTTATGGTATCTTGGGGGAGAATGACTTCATTTCCTTTTGTTGTTGCTGTTGCTTTCGTCCTTAGTGATTTCTCCTTCATCAATGTGTTAGTTTATGACTTCCAAAAGCTCTGAGTAAGTTTTGGGTGGGAAGAGATGCAATTAGTATCTTACATTTGTGTCAAGTTTTGGGTGGTAAGAGATGCAATTAGTATCTTACATTTGTGTCTGCGATCCCACTTTGAAGTGCAGCCATTGCCACATTGTGATCTAGTTTCTTTACATCTAGAGAGTGTCGATTGAATCGGTTTACATACTCTTAGAGCATTTCATTCTCCATTTATTTCACTGACATCAATGATTCCACCTTCTTCTTCTGCTTCCATTGCCCGATGAAGCATCTAAGGAAGCGTCCTTCCAAATCATTAAAAGTGCTAATTGATTCTTGCTTTAGAGTTTGATACTAAGATAATGCTGCCCATTTGAGTGTAGGTAGAAAAGAACAACATTCTATGGAGTCAGAGACTCCCACCAAAGTCATCTGCCTATCATATCTTGCAAGGTGATCTTTTGGATTCGCCATGATATCATAAGCTTCTGAAGGTGGCATCTTAAATCCTTTGGGTATTGGCTCTTCTAATATTTTTTGGATGAAAGGAGACCACTTTGTTGTATTCCTTCTATTTATATGCCATTGGAAGACCCTCCTATCATACCCATTTGTTTGTCTTCCTGGATCTTTCTTGCTTCTTGATGTGAAAGTGCTTCCCTTTCTTGGGTTCAGATGCCCAGTCTTTGAGGCAATTTTGGGATAGTATTTGTAGATCCGACCTGGTGGTTTGGTATTGTAACACCTAGGTTGTTAAAATTGAGAAAATTTTGAATTTTTTTAATTATAATTTTGGGATAGAATGTGTATGAGTACATTAATAAATTGAAATAAAAAAGTTTTCTCTAGTGTTTAAAAGGAAGAATTGAAAAATTTAGAATAAAAGTTATGCTTTATGAGGGCCATTTTTGTGTATTTTTATGATGCATAAATAGGGGTCATTTGCAATCTATTTTTGGTATGAATAATGGACTAATTTGGAAATGTGTTCAGAACTTAAAATTTTCTCTCATAAGCATTAAGAATTATATAATTCTGATATTGTATGAGAAAGTTATGATCAATATACCGAAACTGCTCCATATAAGTAAAAAGTATCGAGATTACCGAATTGCATCACTTTATGTAAGTTTTTGGCATATAGTTATGTTGATTTAGAAAAATTTATTAACATTAAAGTTGTATATCTTGAAGTTATCTTTCCAATTGCTTAAACATTTCATCATTTGGACATTGTTTGAGGAAGTTATGGTTGAAACAATGGGAATGGTCGGGCAACAAAATTTGGGGCCGCGACTCTAAATTTGAGGCCGCTGAGCCAAACGTTAAAAAGGCAATTTGGGAAGAAATTTTTAGGGTTGTGGCCCTAGATTTAAGGCCATAACACCAATGTTAACTGAATGGTTTTGAAGGGCCATTCAGCCCATTTTATTTTATTTTTTTGGTTTGCTTCTTTTTCCTTTGGTTCCCATGCCCTAGCCATGAAAACCCATCCCCTTAACCTTGATTTCTTAGTGATTTAGGCTAGAAAATCATTGATATTATGTATAAGAGTAAGAATACTAGCCTTTTTAACCATTTTTAATCATTTTTGACTGAGAAAAAAAGGAAAATTTTGTTTGGCCATGGTGGACTAAGGATTCGGGCATATGGAGGTTGGTTCTTCATGAGAAAGAGGATGATATATCCGAAATCAAAGGTAAGGTTATTTTTCCCAATTCAATTTATGTTTTACTAAACTAGAGTTTTGAGAATTTATGAGATTTCATGAATTAGGCATAGATTGGATGAAAAAATGACTAATAAGTTAAGTATATGGTTTGTAATGTGTTTGGCATGATTTGAGCATAAAAATTCATGATTTTGTATGATCAGGATTTTGTGAGTACTAATTTTGGGGAAGATAAATAGTGAAATTTAGTGAATTTCATGAATTTGTGTAATAAGCATGAGGAAATTAATAAAGCATGTTTTATGATGATTTTGGCATAATTTTGACTTGGAAAATCATAATTATGCATTAATCCTATCCATGAACATGAACCCTAGGGGCAAAATTAGTATTGAACGATGAAATTGATAAGGGAATGTGATTAATAACTGGATTCCAATGTTTGTACGATGATTTGAATGGATTAAATATGAATATCATGAATTCCCAATGTGAACTGTTAATTATGAATGATAAACATGGGGTTTTACATGAAAATATAATTATGTTTAGTTTAATTAAGTTATAAGCATGATGAGCATATTATTAAGGTAAATGTAAGATTAATGATGTTGTGGTTCATTATATATGATTGGGAATGAAAATCCCCTAATATTGTTAAGGAATCATAAACAATTGATGCTTATAGGTTGTTTGATCAAATGTGTTATTGAGAAATGATATATAATGAGTAAATTAATTATGAATATGATTTGCTATGAGCAAGATGACATTCCAGGGTAATAAAGTGTATGAATATGATTAAAGAAGGGTTAAAGGAGGATAAATGCTTATGATAATGTTAAAGTGCAATTAAGCACTTGAAAGTCATGTAAACATCTGAAGATACCAATTACAGTCCCTACAAGCATAGTTTATAGAAGTTGTAATTGATTACTAGATATGCTTGAGCGAAATTGTCTTATAAGGAGGGGATGGTAGCTTTGTACAGGATAATTTAAGAAGGATGAAAAGACATGGAACTTGAGGAGTCCATAGCGACTCGCTCAAGTTAGGTAGGCTATCTTTCATATACATTCTTAAAAAGGGGATAGTGAGTATCCTGTTGATTATATTCAATTATTTATGAACATATGTTTATGAGTGGGGATTGTGGAAATCCCATGAATGATGATTATATTAGTTGTAAATTATTGAGATTAGTTATGTTTCAAAATCTTATTGTTATTACATAAACTTCAGGGATTGAGAATATCTAAGTTATGCGAGGATGCATGTATTAGTGGAATGGTAAGCATCCCCTAGTAGTGTCTTTGTAAAAGATGATAAGGTATATAGATGCTTGTAAGGCATCAATAGACATGTGGTGCCCAAATGGCACAAATATGATAGTGTAGACATGATGGGTCTGAAGTAATGATATAACGGGTATGTGGTGCATGAATGGTGGATATGTGGTACCTGAATGACACATATGATATGCATAGAGTGACTTAGAAGTGAAGTTCTTGGAAGGCATGATTGATATATGGGTTATAATATGGTATTAATGTGTATTGTGCCTGATGGCACTGTTTGAAATATATTGTGTGTTGTGCCAGAATGACACTATTTTAATATGGATTGCCTGTATGGATTATGATATAGTAGATCACATGATTGTGATTATGCAGTTATTTTAATTATTGCTTTCTATTATTCCAACTTACTGAGTTTGTTCAAACTTACGCCTATTTATTATATGTTTTTAGCTGATAGGTCAAGCGAGGGAGCTTGAAGACAATAATTTTAGTATATTTGTATAAATTAAAGATTGAAATTTCTTATAATGTATTTGTATTTATTCAAAATTGTATAAACATAAGTAGGGATGTATTCTAGGTATGTATAATATTGTAAAATAACTGGCATGCTTGTGAATGGATGTAAATTATTTTAGTTGTGTATTGCCATCATGGGGCTATGGAGATTCTGGGCTGTGGGTAAGTTGGGTGAGTACTTGGGGTATGTTAAGGTTTTACTATTGTTATATATAAATTTTATATGAATAATAAATTATGTACAAGTTTATATGCACATAATTCAGGGTAGACTCTGGCAAAATTTTAATGGAATTTCTTTTAGAAATAGAGAATTGGCGGGTTATGGGAAAATTTTCCTTAAGGAGAAGGGAAATGGTAGCGTCCTGTATCGGCCCCGGTGTGGCATGGTCAAAACGCATATGGTGGGGGTGCTGGGCGTAACAGGTATCTCCTAATTAGCTGCTTTTGGGGCATGTGTGGACTCAAAGTTTATCAGTTGTGCTTCAGGAGAGACCGATAAGTTGTTGCTCAGAAGCTGGAACAGTGGCTTGGGAACCTGCTCCTACATGATTTCCGAATCCATTGATAACTGGATCCTGCTAGTTGTGAGGAGGCAGATTCTATTGCTGCATCATTTGCTATATCATCCATTACATCATTTGCTACATCATCTATTGTATCATTTGATGTATTATCTGTTGATTTGTTTGTCTAGGTTGATCTAACAAATCTCCAGGTGCTCCAGCACCATCATTCTGGTTCAATGTGGATGACTTGTTATTAACCACAACAAGGAAAGAGAGAGCATTTGTTTTGCCTTGAACTTTATTTGACATCTTTTAACTTTTTGAACATTCCTACAAATGGCACCAATGTTTGGGTTGTCCCCACACTGTGTGATGATGTGGCTCTTGAGAAGATCTCTTTGAGAATCCTATAAAACTAGAGAAGAGTTAGAGGATGCAGGGGGTGTTCCCGGTGTAAAAACTCCAAAGCTCAAGTCAGTACGGAACTCTTTTAGAAGGTATGAGTATTAGCAAGAGCTTCTGTATTTACGGGTATATACTTGTTCTATTTATTCTTGAGCATGAATGATTAGTCGGGATGTGTATATAGCCTATACATGAGAGGGATGCAGATTCGTTCCCAGAGAAGGACTCCAGGAAAACATGCTTCCCACAGTGCTAAATTTTCAAGGCTACATAATAGATATCCTTATTAGCATCAAGATTTGACGTGACATATAATCAACTGGATAATTGGGCATCTGCGTTAGAGTTCCCTAACAGATATAATAGCATACTACATTAGAAAAAGAATGTGATTAAGAAGAGAGCTATTTAAAAATTCACATGATAGAATGGTAGTTAACCCATTAAAATATAGTTAATACATTTAAATACATTCGATATTAATGATTACATCACTTTCATGAAATCGTGTAGTAAATGGTCTCTAAGTTAATTTCTTTAAAAATTATTTTAGTGTTGAAAGTCATTAACAATGTTGATTTGTTGCGAAAGTATTAACAGGTAGTGAGGGTAGGCTGAACGTACATGCGAGTGACATGCTCCTTCGTTTATATCTGGGTATATTGGAGAATGTATGCTAAAATGGTAATATACATTGTAGAAGATTATATGCATACTAGTTTAAGATAAATTTATAAGGAGAATCTAAGGTCATGATTGCTCCTATCATAAATGGCTATATGTATATCATATTATATTAATATTACTATCTAATTATTGTGTTCATGCCATTGGATAGTAGAAATGATATTTGCAAGGTATTAAAGTTATATTGTTTATTTTTTTAGTGTTATTTCTATGTCATTAATTTGAACATTGGGTAATGAATTGTACAGCCATGTCAGATTGGTGGAATTTTGATCATATAACTTTTTAAGATTTTTGGAAGATGAAAATGTACAAAAATAATTTTTACTTTATTGATACCATTACATAGTGTTTGACAATTGCATTCATTATTTGATGGCATTTTACATGTTTTAACAAAAGCATGTTGATCTTTTTTTATGGCATTTAATATAAATGAATGATTAATATCAGATGGTATGATTAATATTAGATGGTAGAGGTTCAAGGTGAACTTAAGATGTAGAAAATTGATCGTATGTTGTCAAATAAATGGCATATTGTATTAATTAATATAGTTTAGGGACTTTACAAAATGTGATCACATTTGATAAATTTGATGGGCTTTGATATGATAGACTACATGTGACAAACCCAAAGTAATATTGATGGGCTTTGATAAGGCTCAAAAACACAACAAACAACATTTGGCGAATCCTAAATAGACCTTGATGGGGTTTACTAAGGCAAGAAGTAGAACAAAAAATGTTTGACAAACCCTAAGTAGACATTGGTAGGCCTTTATAAGACCCAAAAGAATAGCAGACAACATTTGATGGTTCTTAAGTAGATGTTGATAGGCTTTGATGAGGTCTAAAAATATAGTAGATAATATTTAACAAACTATAATTAGACATTGATGGGCCTTAATAAGACCTAGAAGCATAATAGATAATGTTTACTGAATCCTAAGTAAGTATTGATGGGGCTTAGTAAAGCCTAGAAGAACAATAAACAATACTTGGTGAACCTGAAGTAGATATTGATAGGCCTTGATAAAGCCTGAAATCATAGCAGACAATGTTTTAACGAACTCTACGTAAACATTAATAGGATTTTATAAGGCCCAAATGCATTGCAAATAATATTTGACAAACTTTAAATAAGCATTGATGAGTTTTGATTCAATCTGGAAGCTTATGATAGATTTTGACAGACCTTAAATAGACATTGATAGGCCTATATAAGGCCCAGAAGTTGCTGATTATATTTAATTAACTCTTAAAAAATAATGACTGGTTCTTTTAAGACTTAGCCACATTTGATGGTGGATAACATTTAAGGAATCTTAAAGAGATATCGACAAGGTTTTATTGGGCTCTCTTCCTAGAACTATGATTATATTCATAATAAATAGAATTGTTTAATTTGTAACATTGTGTATCTAGGCGATGAGCTATGGGAATTCATTAAAAACTTAAGCAATATGAAGGATTATCTTTTATATTGATTTTGTTTGATCCAATTTGATATATTTTAAAAGTTATTTAATAAAATATGGCAAAGGTGATGGTGGCTTTAATTGGTGGGATTTTTAGACTAGCGAATTGTAACCCTAGTTGGAGAGTGCCTTTATAACTTAAGGGAATTGTGGGCTATCTACTATTTTATTTTTATTAATTCTATCATTAAAAATTTTATAATATAATATATTCCACTTTTGTTAAAATTCGCTCAAATCATTAAATTAAGAGGACCAATATAAACAAGAATTGTGCAAATTAAAATATTTACTTATTGCCCTTAGAACTCTTTTTATAGGTGAAGAAATATTATTATGCATATATCTAATTAAGTTATATATTTATATTTAATAATTAATTTAGATTATTTAGATTGTATGATAAAACTCACTTATAATACTAAAATATTTTGAATAATGAAAATACCCTAATTAGTATTTTCTTTAGTGCCACCTAGGTGAATGCTTGATTTAGGTGATATTTATTATGAATGAGGTATATTTTATTTTAAATTACAGGAATAATAGAATGACCAAAATAAATAGTGTACGTCTTACTTTTACCTTAAGTTGTATAAGCACTTTACAAATGGAGTTATAGATAATCTGTTCCTCCATCTTATTGCTTGCATTAAAATTTTATTTTTAAAGATTTTTAAATAAGTTAGTTGGATGAAAGGACAAGTTCTTTTTTTAAGAAAGGTTTGGCATATAGAGATTTGTGTAATAATGTTAATTCAATTTGATATGTTTTTTTATTAGCAAGAATTGATTATGCTTAGCTATATTTGATTAAAATTTATTAAAATCATGAGAGGCTTTCAAAAGGGATACTCTAAGCTATATAAAAGCCTAAGTGAGAAGATATAATGGGCTTTAGGGTCTAATATGCATACATTCATTCTTGATGTTAATATGGTGAGTGATTTATTTATTAATAATTAAGGGACTCTTATGTGAAAAGAAATTGAGGTTACTATAAAAATAGTTTGCTATAAGGGTTCATATGTTAGAATTTTTTACTATAGACTAAAGTATTAGTTTAGTTTGACCTTCAGAATGCAACAAAATGATTTCTAACATGTGCATGGAAATAATTTTGAGTCCATTCATGTAACGCCCTGCACCCCCATCCTATGCATTTTTACCTTATACTACCAGGGCTGATGCGGAACGCTACCATTTTCCTTCTTTTTAAGAGAAATCTTTCAATAACCTTACCATTTCCCTAATTCTTAGGAAAATATATTGCCTAAAATTCAGCAAAGACCACCATGTATTATAGACATTATACCTTATATACATGTATTGAATTAATACAATTTACATTCTATAATATAAAACCACAATTATATCTAAAATACCTAGAGCCAAAATCATAGCTCTGCCCAAGATCAGAACCATTTCATAATGACAATGTTCCACACTGAATTAATATAATTCAAAATACAATCTCATACTTAAATGATTTACCATGACATGTCATACATTATTTACAATTTGGTATAATCATACAATCTCATGATTAAATAATAAATTATAAATTTCAATGGGATTCCAATCTTGTTATTTTACCATACCACTAAAATATCTTCTACTTTTGCTCGCCAATCCCAACACATAGGTGAAAATTTTTAGCTGTCCTATTAGTTAAAAACTTAAATAAGAATGTGTGAGTCTGGGCAACTCAGTAAGTAGGTAAAAACAACAAAAAATAATAATCAAACTTAAGTCACATGTCCTAACCAAGAACATGAATTAACTATAATATGTAATCACATCATCAACATACTCATGAGGTATTTAGACTTAGTAATTCGATAACTCTAACAAGCATAATCATGTAATACTTCCATGAGACTTAAGTCTCATTTTCTAATCCAACAGCTCACGCCATTCAGGCATATAACACCACACCTATGCCATCGAGGTATGACATATTAGTTCTAGGCCATACTGGCTTCACATTTCATAACTATGTCATTCATGCATAGTATTCTAATTATGTCATCCACATCATATCATTCTATGCAAATACCACACATCATATTAAAACTATATAATATAGGCATAACTTTACAATTGTGTCATTCAGGCACAACACAACATCATTATATCAATTCTAAGCCGTTTGGGCCATCTTATATCACAATTTTTCCATACAGGCACATCATAAAAATCTTATATATTTTATTGTTTCATTCAGGCACAGTTTTCATCATTTTGGCAATTATATATCATGGAATGACTTCACATTCCATTAATGATTGCACTCAATCAATATAGCCTATAACATCACCATCATGGGATATACTAATCCCATCTATTCTATTCATCATAAATTTGGTATATTTTCTATCCCCATTCATTTAGAAGACATCCATACACAAGAATAAGCAAGCTATGGGACATCCTCTATACCTATTAGTTATCAACTCACATCTTCACATACTATCATGAATGAAATACCATGTATTTCAATTCCAAGGGATACTGATTATCCCTATCATTCATAATTTCATCAAAACCAATTGAACATCAATCTTTAACCAAATATGGGATAGTCATTATCCCTCAACCAAAACATACATGCTTGAAAATAACCAACAGGATATTCCATATCCCCATCCATACATTCAACATATGGAGCCTACTTACCTCATAGAACCTTTTTATTACCTTGAACTCTTCAAGCTTGAGTTTTTCAATCCATGCTTCATTCATCCTATACAGAACATATGCATCATATATATCATTTTCGTATACCTTACATGACTACTCCATATCAAGTTAATGCATTATAATGATCCAATACAAGAATCTAATTCACTTAAGAGTTCATTCATATCTCAAGTGCATAATTATACTTTATCATTCACTAACATAATTCCCTTTTTAATTATTTGTAGATCATTCTTTTTAATGTCATGCTTTATCATTTAATTTATAGCAAAAAACAAACCACAATCAAATGAGTCAACCATACATGAATTCTCCTTAACTCATTATATCAAATACCTCATAGACGTCAATTAATTGCAAGTTCCTACATAACATGAGATTAGGATTTTCACTCCCAATCACATATAATGAATCCATAGCAATATTAACAATAGATTTACTTTAAATACATGATAATAAATTTATAATTCAATTAAATCAAGTAAAATCTCATTTTACAACAAAATCCCCAATTTACTAATCATGCGATTATTGTTTACAGCAGGGGATCATGCATAATCACATTTAATCAACTCCAAATCATGCCACAAACACTCTAATCAAGTTGTTAATGAATTTCCCTTTCAATTTACATAGTTTAATACCAATTTTACCTCTAGGGTTAGTGTTTATGCATGGGGTTAATGTATAGTCATGATTGATCAAGTTTAAATCATTGTAAACCCATCACAAATCATAGATTACTTATTTTTTCCATGAACTAAACACAAAATTTCATGCAAAATCCATAATTTTCACTGTTCACAAAATAAGTTCTAAACCCTAGTATGTAGAAAACAAAATTCAATGGAAAAGAAATGTAATCACCATGATTTCTAAGCCTAGCATCCACTTTACATGCATGTCTATCTCAAAAACTTCAAATTCCATCATGAATCACGATCAATATGGTTTCAACTCATGAAACCATGCTCAAATAGTTAGAAAATGGGAGTTTGATTTGAAAAATTAAGGTTTCTAATGGAAATACATAGATTTTCCAAGCTAAATCCACAAAAATTTAAGTTGAAGGGGTGGGTTTTTTGCTAGGGCATGGGGAGACATAGGAGGAAGAAGAGGGAAAAAAATGAGGGGCATCGGGTTAAAATTGACCTTAAAAATTTAAATCAGTGAACCTGCATAGCTGGCTCCAATTTTGGTGCCGCCAACACCCAAATTGGTCTTCCAAATAGTGCCTTTTTTTGGGTCATAACTTCTTCATATGATGTTAGATTTAGGTGATTTTTGATACATTATGAAGATAATTTTAAGATCTACAACTTTTATGCTTATAATATTTTCTAATTCAATCCAAAAATATAAATAATTTGGTCTTAAAGTGACACTATGTGTTTTAACCTAATTTACAGCTCTAGAGATAGTCATAGTATTTTAACTCTAAATTTCTCATATGATATCCACTTCATATGATTCTTAATTCATTGAAAGCAAAATGTAAAGAGATATAACTTTTGTGTTGTGCATGTTTTCTAAATCATCTATCAAATATGCTAAAAATTAGGTACAAGTCACACCTATACCATTTTCAGCTTCATGTTCTCATACAATTATGCCCAAAATATAAATTAAATTAAAAAATTTCTCCATTCTTTTCCTTTCCCATAGTTCTATTAGTATATAATCACATAATTATAGAAACATTAACACACTGGGTGTTACAATACACTCATGAATTTTTTTCATATAAATTTAAGCATGGTTGTAAGTAGTGATTTAATATTGCCAGTAGTTATTTACAAAATTGAAACCATTATTTTTTATGATAAAAATTTACTAGGTTATGAAATTAAAATGAATTTGAAACCAAATCCATCATATGCATATAACTACTGAAAAATATCATAACACATATAAGACCTGTTTAATGATCTGAAGTTTTCTTTATAAATGTTTAAATCATATAAAATGTGATCTAGCCACTTAGTTAAGTAAATTTAGCATTTTATATGAAACAAATGTCTGTCCACTTATTTATATATTTGTTAAATTTTTAAAATTTTTTAATTACCATATATAAATTTCTAAGAGTATCCTTTGTTAGATCATTTAAGTTGTGAGATAAACTTTTCTTGCATTTTGAAATTATTTATATGTAAATATACTGACTAGCGTATATTTACTAATGGTCATTACAATAGGCTCAAAACATTCAAGTAACATGGAGATTTCAATGCTTTTTGACAACATCGGATTATTTTTCCACTTTTATTTATGAAATCCTCTTGAAATGATGCAAATCAATGTAAAGCAGAATCACGGTGAACCAATAAGAGAGTTTATATGTGGTGGATCGTTTGATTAAGTGATCATAGACTTAATAGGTTAACAAGAGATGAACAGGCCCAACGCATGCATATTTAGCGGAGTGCTATGTAGTATGGATAACATTATATTCTCAGATGATATCTAATTTCTTTCATGGGTGTGAAAGCACATGTATATCCCTTTTTCTCTCAGTTTAGTAAATGGAACTGCATGAATAAGTAATTCATTTAGAATCTAGTTTAAAATAAGTTGTACGAGTTTACTAACCAAAGGAAGGATATGTTAAAGTAGAATGCGTGGATACCGTTAGAGCCATCCTACTACCATGAAGGAGACTTCTACTTACACTAAATTTCTATGAGATGTGCAATAAATCTTTCATTTGTTACAAGTACATCAATACAACATTTACCTTCTTGCTTATTTAGCATCCAAAATATTTGAGTATATTTTCCGAGGCAATGACTATTGAGCGCCAACTATGGCTACTTAGTATATTGGCATTATCATGATTGAATTTCCTTGTGTAAGAGCACAAAGTAATTGATAAAAAATCAAATAAACAAAATCAATTATGTACTTGATAAAATGACGATAGGATGCTGTAAACTTGTCCTTTTTAATCTAGAGGATAACAAATACATATGTTGAAACATAACTCTTCACTAATAAGAATCGTATGTAATCGGTAAAATAAGTCATCAGGAACAAGTATTATGCCTCTCATGTTATCTGTCCTTTGAAATGTATGCTGGCTGAAACTTATAAGTATTCTCGTATACTTCTTATAATTACTCAATGAAGAAAATATTATAAAAAATAAAGTGTTGTCGAAAACCTTCTTCTACTATTCGAGATCAAACATATGGAAAATTAATTTATTCTTTCTGTTTATGTAATTTATTCATTCGCTATGTAGGTACTTAGCGCATTTATGTTGCCTTTGAATTATCGCTAGTGTAGAGCTATAGCTACAGTAAAAATCCACTACTTCTTTGCAAATAATAGAGTGAGAGTAAATAAGCGTAATGTATTTTCAAGTAATACATGTCCCTTCGCCATCCCACTAATCTAAAAACAACGAATCTGTCAGCATTCTAGTGTCTTGAGTGTTGCATTGTTTGGGTATCTACAGAAGGTAGATTATGAATTCTTTTTACTCATACACAATTATCATCTCCTAGACTATGATTGGGTATGTAGTTCCTCATTGATAATTATCTTAGACTAGTTCTTGTATATTGGTCAATTATTGTCCAACTTGCTGTCATGAATATTTTTGCCACTAAAGGTTAACATAAGACACCGGGCAACCATTGGTGTTGACATGCGTCTTCAGAAAATGTATTTATTTAGATCCTTGTTCTCAAGGACATCATGATAGGAACAAGATGATCCTACCATGGTAGTGTATTATAATATTACCTGCTTACCAATATACCCAAACACATGCGTATGTGATATGAGTTAGTAACATGGGCTCTTTGTTTCTACACACACACACATATATATATATATATTATAAATAATGCAACCATTTTCATGGTCCATCTAATCAGTCATGCTAGTTATTCAAAAACTCAAGATTAATAGTAGCCATGAGATGGAGAAAATGGGATAAATCACATGCTCACATATGAAAATCTAAAGAGTGTCACTAGAAAAAAATGATTGGGGCTTTATTTCTTTCTTCTCTCTCTCTCTCTCTATAACTAGTTCCTACTCATAAAAAATATTTGTACTAATTAATCACAAGCTCACCTTTTCTTCTTCCTGCGATTGTTGTCTTTCTCAAGAAGAAACCCTCGCTAGAACATATTTTTGGAATAAAAATTCTTATATTCTTGGAGATCAAATTCTTATCTACCCGATTTTTCTTACTTTCTTGCCCTCAATATCTCTTTGGTGCCATTTTTCTAAGACCAAGATGAGATTAGGTAAAAGAAGTTCCATCCCTTTAGAGGAGCAAAACTATAATCCATCACGCCCCCTTTTTGTCATGTCTCTCTCAAACTCTCTCGCTTCTCTTGGGAGCTTAAAAAAGTTAGGATTTCATACTCTTAATTATTGTCTCACCTCATCAAGAAAAAGCCCTCACAAGAAGAGCAATGTAGAAAGGAAAATCTTAACCCAAGAATATTATGTGGTGAATCTTTCTTCCAACAATTAAACTTTGCTATCATTCTTCTCCCTTACTCATCTCTTATTTCTCATTTTTTATTATTTTTTGTATATTTTTTCCATTACCTATAATGAAAGACATTTTTACTATGGAATATCACATATTCTTTTAAACTTTATAAATTTATATATTGCAAGAGTCTAAAATTTTGGGGTGATAGGTTTGTGCGGATTTTGTATTTTGTATTTTTAGTTACTTAAATCTTTAGTTATTTATATATTATATATTTTCAATAAATTAAAAAAATTAATATATTTTCTAAGGGATTCTATTATCAACTACAACTTTAGTTTTTAGAAGAACCCATTTTAAGTGTTATTGTAATGAAGATGTTGATATAATTTGTAGCATATGAATGAAGTTACTTTATATTTTGATTTATTTTTTATTTGATTATTTTTGTAGGATATGTTGGTTTTATATTATGGAGTCACCTATAGATGGAATGCATGATAATTATGTTAATTTTAATTTTCTATTGATAATTTCAAATAAGAAAAGAAAAAGAATTGAATTGGGTCTAATAAGTGAAAGTGAAGGGGGGCTCGATAATAATACTTGTGTTAACTCAAAAAATATTCTCCTTCAAACACATTCCTTCATTGCAAATGCCCCTAATGAGATTAAGTCCAAAATTTACATAGACTTTAATTCAGAAGAAGATGCATTGAACTTTTATAATGGTTATATAAAGTGGTGTAGTTCTTGTATCCAAAAAGACTAAATATGAAGCCCCCAGATCGGAGAACTCTCTTAATGTATATTTAGATGATCAAAAGCTATTCAACGAGAAAAAAATGTATATAGAATTTAAGAACAGGAAATATAAGCAACAATCTATTACTTGTTGTGAATGCCTTGCTAGCATAACTATACATTTGAAGACTGAAAAAATTAGATATGAGATATCTAAGTTTGTAGAGACACATTACCACAAAAGAGTGTTAGATACCTAGTTGAAGATTGTTAAAGGGTTTGAAGTAACTAGTATTGGTATTACTTGATCAATAAATTTTTTTACAACTAAGTCAAACAACGCTTCTCACCTTAGGTGTTTAGAAAGGGATAAAAAATGTAATAAAAAGAAAGAGGTAGACAATATATGGTAGTGATACAAATTCTTTACTAAATTTCTTCCAAATGAACATTAAAGATGATCCTTAATTCACAAATAAAATATAGATTAGTTAGAAAAGACATTTTACCTCTTGTTTTTGGATTAATGGCACATCTAGGTCAAATTATGAGTGTTGGTCCCTTACTAATGCAACTCAAGAGGGGGGTAAATTAAACTTTTAAAAATTTTGACCAAATTAAAATGATGGTGCTAAAAAGGAATAGAGAAAATCACACAGTACACTAAGACAATGATTATTTTATAGTGGTATAGCCCTACTTGAGTCCTACTCCACTTTTATGAGTTAGTTACCCTTACTACACTTAGGTTCTACTAACACCTTGATTAACACTCTGATAAAATATAATTTAGTTTTTAAAGCTTACCTACAACTCTTATACTTCCTAGCAAGTCTTTCCTACTTACCAATCAATATAAACCAACAACAAGCCCCTTGCTTGCTATAGCAGAAAATAGAAATCTAACTTGTATAGATATATGCCTCTTACTTAGGCTATTTGTATAGAATTAAAGCAAGACTATAAATGATATAATACTAAAGGAACAAAGGTTTTAGACTCCCAAATGTTTGATGTGGATTTCACTTTGAATGCGTTGTTCAGAGTTCAATGCGAACAAAGTTGAAACTTTGGAAGAAAATGGAATGCTTGTAAATGCTCTTAAGTAAATGAAGATTAATGCTTGAAGCTTCTTTTGAACAACCGAGGTTTAGTCCTCTTACATTTGAATTCAAATTCTAAATATTGGGGTTAGGTGGAGCTCATTTAATGTGAGAGAAATGTTCAAAGTTTTGTCCATTTGAAGTCATTGTGGCTTCAGAGCATCTGAAGTTATGACTTCGGAATGTCTATAGGTCGGGACTACCTATCTATTTTAGCACTTCTTTAGATTGTTAATTCTGCAATGTAGCACTCCTTCAAAACATCTGAAGTTAAACTTCAGAGCTTTTGAAGGTCATTACTCTGCCTTTGCAATGTGGTGCTCCTTTCGATCTTCTAAACATTGTAATTTTTTGTGACTTCGAGTTGCAGAAATTCATCCACTTTGTAACTATTTTTGACTTCTGAAAATTGTAACTCCTAAAATCACAAGAGCAGAAACTTCTTCCTTTGAAGGATTATTTCGAACCTCTGAATTTTGTAACTATGGATTGCAATATGTTTTTCATGTTATTTCAGACCTTTTGAAATTCTGACTCTTTAGCATTTAAAAAATAGGCAGCATGTGTTTTAGAGTTTTTGGAGTTAAATTTCAAAGCTTATGAAGGTTGGGTATCTTTTCAATTTTAGTGCCCATTTAGAATGCTATGACTACAACATTTCAGTGTAGCTCTCCTTCAGAACATCTGAAGGTTAGGTGTCTGCCAACTACCTTGCCATATTTGATTTCAGAGCTTCTAAACATTATGACTTTTTGTTGCACTATGGTTTCAGAGCCTCTGAAGCTCCTCTTTAGATCCTCATAAATTTGGTATTGTCTAAGCTTCATTCCAGCAATGCTTTCAGATCATCTGAAGTTGGTATTAGATGTTCTGAAGTCCCTTTGAATGCTAATATTCCAATTCTAAACAACTTTTTTCATCATTCGAAGCTTTTGTTCATCATTTGAGCATGATTTGAAGATCTTCTGAAGAGGCTTAATGAACTCATATTCATCTTATTGATGCTGGAACATGGAGTTCTCCTCTGAAGATGTTCTGAAGATTTTCTGAAGAGGTTTAATGAACTTGTATTGATCTTATTGATGTTGAAAGGTGGAGTCTGAACATGTTCTGAAGATCTTTTGAAGTAGCTTTTAGTCCTTCTGACCTTCACTATGTTCTAATAACGTTTCACTTAACTTCAGAGGTGTCTTAGTGTATCTTCTAAAGTGTCTTTTGAAGTTCTAAAGTTTCTCCATAACATAACTTCTGAAGCTTCTGCATTTTTTCAACCATCTTCTAGAATTGAAATACAACTTCTGAAGCTTTGAAAGCTCCCCTTGAAACTTTAGCATTCAAGTTCTGAAGCTTCTGGCATCCTATAGAGTCTAAATTCTTCCTTCTTTTGGATCATCCTCTAAAATGTATCTTACAACTGCTGAAGTCTCCATATCTTCTATAGATTCCTTTTGAAGGCTTATTTGTGTTCTAAACTCATTCCTTTTAATTTTCAAAATGTTTTAGTCCATCTAAAATCCTTTTCTAAGTTCAGAAGTATCTTTCTTAGAGCATTTACTATTAATTCTTCCTTTAAAACTTAATTGTGGTGGAATTTAATTTGATTTGATCTTGTACATACTGTCCATCACTCTGAAGTTATTTCCCTATTGTAGTTAACCTATTTTATTCATTTATTTTTGCAACACTTGAGAAAGCAACTTGTTAGTACCTTAATTGTTCACTCAAGTATTTGCTTATCATCAAAACTTAACTACTTAATCATGTTCATTATTAAAATTAAGTTAATTAAAGAGGGTTAGCTTCAATAATGGGGCTTTTAATGATGTAGTTTGTTTTAACATAACATACAAAATAAATGAGTATGATATTTCATTTGGACAATATATATGTTTAAATCATCATACTAAACTATTTTGCTTGGTGCAAGGCTTCCTTTTAGTAAAATAATAGAAAATTTTAAGTAGCTTTTTCATACATGATTAGATGTAATAGGTGGAATCCATCCTAAGACAATTATAATTGATCAAAATGCTATTATTGGAGTAATAGTTCTAAGGTATTCCCACATTCACATCATATCTTATGTGTATTGTTGAAGCAAACCTTTTTACTTAGATTAATGTTGATGATGAATATGTTTAACCAACCAAGTTTTGATGATGAACAAAAGTATATGAGTAAGCATTTTAAGCTACTGATCAATATTTCCCAAGTGTGTAATAACGAATAATATGTCAGGGAAATAATATAAGTGGACAACGCACATAAGACCATATCAGAGATAAGAGTCACTAGGAAGAAAATGTAAATGCTCAAAGAACGTGACAGGCATTGTGACAAGCTTCAAAGTCACTTTGAACCTAGCCTCAAGCATCGCTGAAGTAAATCAGATAGATACCCAAGCTCGGATAAAAACAAGGCTTCAAAAGGAGAAAAGGAACTAAGTTTTGGACTTAAGCAAGTTTGAACAATGTAGAAGCAAGTTCGAACACTATGTGACCAAATTCGAACATAGAACCAAGTTTGGACAATGCTGAATAAGAAGCCAAGACGTTGGAACTTCAAAGCTAATTTAGAAATAGCAAAACTAAGTTTGGACATTGCAAAACCAATTTTGAATGTAGTAGAACTAAGTCCGGACATTGTAGAACCAATTTCAAAAATTGCTAAAGTTAGTCCAATGCGTCTCGGAAGTCCAAGTCTAAAAATTCCAAGTGCTAAGCTTCTGACATTACCATTGCTGGAGTTGGTAAGTCCAAAATATTAACCTCGGACATTGCCAGCTCACTTCTGGATATTGCTAGAATTTAGTCATGTAGCTAAGAGCAATTCACGCCTCTATCAGTCCAAAATTATAACTTTGGACATTGCCAGCTCACTTTCAGACATTGCCAAAATTCAGACAAGCGACCAAGACAGTTCATGTGTTTTCTAAGTCCAAAATCTTAACTTTGGACATAGCAATTCATATTTAGGCATTGTCGAATAAAAAAAGACATAAGATGAACAGTTCAAGTAATTTCAAAATCTTAACTTCTGACATAGCTACTCATTTTAGATATTGTCAAATATCTTCAGATTGAAGAACCCGTGAGAGCACTTAAACGGGCAGAAAATCACGTTGATTCGCTTGCATTTAATGAACATTGTTTTCTTTGATGAACAAATTTTGAATTTCAGTATAAAAGGAGTAAAGAGAGGTAAAAGGAGTAAAGAGAGGCCATTCCAAAAGAGAGTTAGCGAGCAAGAGAAAATTTCTGAAAGAAATCAAAGAGCATTTACTCATACAGTAAAGTTTTTCTTCTAATTCTATTGTGCAAAATGCAAATCTACATTCAAAGCTCAATCTTTGCAACAACTTAAGGGAGTATGATATAATCTATATTTATTGCAATATATTTATTTCTGTTTCACTTTAATTTTGTACAAAATCAGCCTATGTAAGAGGCATTTTTTTGTATAGCTTTCTTTGTTGAGATAGCAAGCAAGGGACTTGCTGATCTTATATAAGTTTGTTAGTCAACTTTGAAAATTGATATGTATAAGTTTATTGGTGAGCTTTGAAACCAACGTATAAATGTCTATTTATAAGCTTGGAAATCAATGTGTAAACCTATTGGTGAGCTTGGAAAACCAACAGGTGTTTAATGGAACCTAAGTGCAGCAAGACTGACTCAGAGGGAAAAGTAGGTACCATGTTGTGGGCCGAAATTCTATAAAAATACCTATGTGCATTATGTTGCATGATTTACTCATTTTTTTAGCACTTTGATTTTATATTGGCCAAAATTTTAAAAACTTAATTCACCCCCCCTCTTATGCTACTTTAGATTGGGACCAACATGTATATATCAATAAGAAGTTAATATAGAAATTTACTTACATGTATCAAAAGTATCCAATATTCAAAACTTCTTAAAATAATTGCATTAATGGATCTAGAAGCATTGATAATTTCAAATAGAAATATCTAAAGACGATGGAAAAATATAACCTATAAATAACATATGGTTGTAATATCCATAGAAATCTATAAGAAATATTTAGTTAATTAAGAAATGTTGATACCGACTTGTTGGGTCTTGTAGGCTTGGCCTAACCCAAGAGGGGAGGGGTAAATTAGGTTTATAAAAATTTCTAGTTTAACCCCTGTTTAATTACTTTCTCTCTTTTTCATGCTTGTATGTAAGTTGTAATGAAATAAGTAATAAAGTAATAAAGTGCAAGAAGATAAAACAATCACACACAGACAACATACATAATATTTTTTTATAGTGTTTTAGGCAACCATCCCTACTTCACTCTTCTAAGAGCACTCTCCTTATGCTTTGGGTTCTACTATCTCTCTATAGTGAAATTACAACTAGTACACCCAGTACTTTTCCAAATTCCAGCTATAGGGGGCATAACACAAACTTGTTCTTCTTGATTCCAGCTCAAGGGGGCATAAACTTTCTTACTTCTGCACTCTTCTAGATTTCAGCTCTAGGGGGTGTAAACACTTAATAATCTGGCTGTGAAATATACTCTAACAAACCAAAACTGCTCTTCTTAACTTTGGTATCCATTACTAAGTTAAGACAATACAAATAAGAACAATACAAAAAATACACTTTACACAGTGTTTACTGGCAAGCTTCGAGAAAGACTTGATCTTGAGTTGCTCTTTGTGTTATAGAAGACTTCCCTTTGTGTATTGAAGGAGGCCTTGAATGCAGATTGGAAGATAGTAACTCTTGAATGAATGTTTCAAGATTTAAGCTCTTGGCCTAGGGTTACTAAGATTTGTAGAAAATTAAGGTTCAATCTAATGCTTCTTCAACCCTTGAAACATCTTAGCATTTCTTCTTAAATAGATCTTCAAAAAACTTGACCATTGGAAGAAGTTGGGTAGCAATGCATAGCTTGTAGCATTCAAATTTTTGACCATTGGAGATCGCCAGATTGTATTGAAGGCGGTTGGGCCAATTGCCTATGCTCCAGGTGATATGGCAGGCGGTATGGCATATTGGCTATGGTCAGATTACTTCATATGGTCTGAAGTGCTTCATACGATCTAAAAAATTGGCAGGCAGTAGGCACAGGCGGTATGAGAATTTCAGGTGGTATGTCACACTTAGAAATTTTTGCACTTTTTGCACTTTGTTAATTTGATAGTTTTCATCATATTTTTTATTAATAAATCAGAATATAATTATCCACATGAGATATACACAAGTTGGAAAGCATGAATATATATTTTAAATCATGTTTGTTTATTTATAAAAATAAAATTCATTCATGCACTTTTTCTTTTGTAAATAAAGTGTAACGCCCTGCATCCCTACCCTATGTGTTTACACTATGCAATCCCATGGCCAATGTGTGATGGTACCTTTTCTTTCTTCTTAAGGAAAGTTTTCCCATAACCTTACCATTTCCCATTTATAAGGGAAATTCTACGATAATTTTGGCAGAGTCTAGCCTGTATTATGCATATATAAACCTGTACATGCATTTATAAATCATCTAAATTTACATTTGATAATGATAAAGCATTAATATAAACTCCCATACTCACCCACAGCCCAAAACCTGCTAAACCCCATGATGACAATATACATCTAAATTAATTTATATTTATTTATAATTATATAATGACATGCCAATCATTTTAGAACATTATACATAACCAAAATACATCTCTGATTAAATTTATTCAGTTTTGAATACATACACATAATACCAAAACCTTTAATCTGCAATTTGTACAAACATAATAAAATCATTATCTTCAAGCTCCCTTGCTTGACCTATCAGCTAAAAACATATAATAAATAGGCTTGATTCCAAGAAAACTCAATAATAATAGAAAACAATAATTAAAATAACAATATGTTCATAATCATACGATCAATATATCATAAGTCATGCAAGCAATTCATATTACAACAGTATCATTCCAACATAATACACTTTAATATCATATTCTAACCAATATCTCAATCTTGCCTTTCAGGCACTTAACTTCTAAGTCACTCTGAACTCCTCACATTTGTATTATCATATTTATGCCATTCGGGCATCACTTATCCATTAATGCCTTACTGGCATCCACATACCTTTTTGTCTTTTTATACCATGGAATGCTTACCATTTCATTAATACTAACATTTATTCAATCCTGTCATAAAGAATCCTGGAATACTCCCTATACCAACACACTTACATAATAACAACAAGACGTTTAAGACATAACTAGCCTCAAACATTTCTTATTGTATACATCTACTACACCATCATTCATGGTATTTCCACAATCCCCATCCACATATATATTCTCGTAAATAAATGAATACGATGAATAGGATCATTACTATCCCTTTCAACAATGTATACAAAAGATGACCTACTTACCTTAAGTGAATCACTATACACTTTTCATGTTCCATGCCTTTTCATCTTTCTCAGGTCATCCTGCATATGGCAACAGTCCCATTCAAAATTAGGAGTAGCCTTGTTCGCTCCTTTCTCGGGAATCACCGTAGAAGCGGTGCCCTCAAGTGGGATCTCTGCTAAAGCAATTTCCTCGTCGATCGGGGGTCTTGCTAGATGAAGAAGATGTGGAGGCAATGGAGAAAGAGGAGAAGGAATGTCATCGAGCTGACGAACCACCTCGTATAAATTGAAGAGATCAGGCGATGATTCCCCCTGGTCTCCTCCTAATGCATCGACATTTTCTGACTGATCAACATGCATCTCCATAAAAATACCTTCAGTGGCTGCAACTTCGGTGTTTTTCCAATGGGACACCTTGCTACCTCCTACCAAGGATTCCGATGCCTCAGCTGGTGGGGAAGACGACCGAGCCGAAGAGGTCGTCTCCCTAGTAAGTACATTCCCAGGAAGGGGATTAGACACTTTCCGACTTACGGTGGTCTTCTTCCTTCGATCCGTAGTGGAAATGTAACGCCCCTCCTTCCTGGAGCGTTACTAGTGGTAAATTCAGAGAAAATTCCGATAGAGTCTCCCCTAATTTACCACCATTATCCTGTATACAACATACTAATCCACAAGAATTATATCATAAATATCCAAA
>JAYJMB010048801.1:0-18024 GCA_036873735.1 Pouteria campechiana
GTATACAGGATAATGGTGGTAAATTAGGGGAGACTCTGTCGGAATTTCCTCTGAATTTACCACTAGTAACGCTCCAGAAAGGAGGGGCATTACAAACACCCCAACCAAATGGAGTAGCTGAAAGGAAAAATAGATCCTTGTAAGAGATGGCAAAGATAATGTTAAGTGAATATAGTCACCCATAGTATTTTTGGGCTGAAGCAATGAACATGGCATGTTATATTATTAACAGAATCTTTGTTAGATCTATACTCAACAAAACTCTATTTGAATTATATTATGGCAAGAAACCAAAACTTTCATATTTTCATACTTTTGGTTGTAAGTGCTTTATTCTTAATAATGACAAAGAAAACCATGGTAAATTTAAAAACAAATCTAATGAAAGAATTTTCCTTGGTTATTCCATTGTTAGTAGGACATTTGGAGTCTACAACTTGAAAAATAAGACTATGGAGGAATCTATTCATGTAAAGTTTGATAAAAATACTAATTTCTCTAGGCTGATAAGCAATTTTGACAATGAGAGAGGAGAACTAATAACATTAGTTGAGAAAATGAAAATACGAGACAAAGAAAGAAAAAATTCCCAATCAGAAGCACAAATGGATGAAGAAGAAATGGATGATGGACCATCCATCAGTGGGGTAAACAATGAAGGTAATAATACTTTCTTAAAGATTGAAGATTCATGCATGATCACCCTGAAAGTTAGATAATTGGTGATGTATATGATAAAGTCAGAACTAGATCTTCTTATCACCAAATATGGGGTAATTTTGCTTTTATTTCTCAATTAGAACCAACTTGCATAGAATAAGCTTTAAAAGATGAAAACTGGATTTCAGCTATGCAAGAAGAATTAGACCAATTCAAAATAAATAATGTGTGGACTATTATTTAAAGATCAAATCATCAAACTGCTATAGGAACTAAATGGGTCTTTAGGAACAAATTAGATGAATCTAGAATTATAGTAAACAATAAAGTAAGATTAGTAGCAAAAGGGTACTGTCAAGAGAAAGGTATTGATTGTGAAGAAATATGCTCCTATTGCAAGAATTGAAGTCATTAGAATGCTTTTTGCATTTACATCCTATATGAACTTAAAATTATATCAGATGGATTTAAAGAGTGCATTCTTAAATAAATTTATTAATAGGAAGAGGTTTATATAGAACAACCATCTAGATTTGAAGATCCTCATAACCCAAATCATGTGTTCAAACTAAAGAAAGCCCTCCATGGTTTAAAACAAGCTCCCAGAGCCTGGTATGAAAGGTTAAGCAAATTTCTAATTAAGAAAGGTTTTTTAAGAGGCAAAGATGACACTACTATCTTCATTAAACATGCAATAAAAGATATTTTTATAGTTCAAGTTTATATTGATGATATAGTATTTGGTGCAACTAATGAAAATCTTTGCAAAGAATTTTCTAAGATAATACAGGGAGAATTTGAAATGAGCTTGATGGGTAAACTGAACTTCTTCTTAGGACTGCAAATTAAGCAGATGAAAGAAGTAATTTTTATTCACCAAGCCAAAATACATAAAAGAACTACTAAAGAAGTTCAACATTAAAGATGGGAAAAGGTATGGATCACCAATGAGTACATCAATAAAAATGGACAAAGATGAAAAAGGTATGTCTATTTGTGAAAAACTTTATAGAAGCATGATAGAATCTCTGCTATATTTAATTGCTAGTAGACTTGACATAATGTTTAGCATATGGATGTGTGCTAGATTCCAATTAGATCCAAAAGAGTCACATCTTGTTGCTGTAAAAAGAATATTTAGATATCCTTTAGATACACTCAATCTTGGATTATGGTATTCAAAAGGTTCATATTTTAATTTAATAGGTTACTCAGATATACATTTTATTGGATATAAAGTAGATAGAAAAAATACCTAAGATTTTTGCTAATTTCTAGGAAGCATGATTATTTTATGATTCTCTAAGAAATAAACATCAATAGCATTATCAATTGCTGAGGCTGAATATGTAGCAACAAGCAGTTGCTATGCATAGATCTTATGGATGAAACAACAATTAAATAATTTTGGCCTTAACTTTGTTGATATACCTATCAAATGTGATAACACTAGTGCTATAAATCTGACCAAGAATCCAGTTCTATATTCTAGAACTAAGTATATAGAAATCAGGCATCATTTTATTAGGGATTATGTTCAAAACCATAATATTTGCTTAGAATTTGTCCCAATAGAAAAAATTAGCTAGCAGATATTTTTATAAAAACACTTCCAAAAGAAATATTTAATATGATAAGAAGAGAATTAGGCATTCTAGATCCAAATGCATAAAATGCTTAATTTATCAAATAAATTAGCCATTTTGTGTTTTCGTCTGTGTAAAACATAAAATGAAATACATTGTAACCTTCATTTTTCAAGAAGTGTATAAATGCATATTTAATTATCTATCTTGGTAATGATTCCTAAATGAACGTGTATTAATGGGTAAAAAGGATAATTAATATGTAAAACTTAAAAATCAAAAACTCAAAAAAAAAGCCATTTTATAAAATTTTGGAGTTAAGTCAAATTTTATACTTCGTAGCCTCTGAAGTTCACTTTAGAGCCTCTGAAGGCCCAAACAAAAGCTCTAAAGTAATACATCGGAGCATCCAAAAATCCCAAATCAAATCGTTGCCTCCAAAAGACCTCTTTCAGAGCATCCGACATCAAAACACATTAGCGTTTTGGAGTAATTTTAAATCAAACAGTAAAATTCAAAAGCACTCAATCCATTTAAGAACTTGAAACCTCTCCGAATATCTAAATTCTTCTTCTCCAAACTCTAGATACCTCCCTTTTAGAGAAGACTCGTCATCTTCCTAGTCTTTTCGAATCTATATCTTAACTCTATCCATCTCTCTTCCTGCCTTCTCCAACATCTCATCCAGAAACTCCGATTTCCATTCAAAACCCTAGCTTTCTTTATTGAAATGGTGAGAACCAAAGGAGCAGAAAGCAAAAGAAAGGAAAGATATGATTCTCCATGAAGAAGAAAAACCAAAAAGGCCAAACAAGAAGTTGATACACTTGAGGTAATCTTTCTAAACAATTCATCTGACTACTCCAGATTTTCAGAAAGATATGAGGATAGGATAATAGTAAAAGGGAAAATCTTCAATTTTGGAGCCTTTGGTATGCAATTAGAAGTATTTAAATGGCTAAGATACCAAGGTTGGAATAAATATGTGAGTTACAAAGATAGTCTATATCTTAGATTTCTAAGGGCACTTATCTATAATCTCAACATAAGGATAGAAAAATCATGGATAGAAGAAACAGAGATTGAACTATTCATGGAGAGTTTAAGAAATTGTTTCAATCTCTTTGAAGAAGAAGAAAAGATAGTATGGCCTTCCAGAGCAAAACTATTCTCAGATTTAGCAGAAATAGAAATAGATGAGAAGGAAAATTATCTTCATGCTAGTCATCTGAATGTGAATATTAAGCTAGCATATCTTATTGTTATGAAAATTATTTATCCTATAAGAGGAGCTATTGGTGATGTGTCTAAAAAGGATCCAGAATTATGTGAGCATTGAAGAATAAGAGAAAAATGAATCTAACCAAATTAATGTTAGATTCTATTCACTTGATCAAGAGCAGCTTATAGAATGGCTTTGACAAAATTGATGAGGGAAGCAGAAGTAAAATTTTCAAATGAAAATGAAAAACTCTCAAGAAATATAGACACATTGGATCAAAAGACTTTGAAAAGTATGGGCTTTAAGCTAACAACACAAGGTTGGATCATAGAAAAACCTAGAAGAGCAACTCAATGAAAGGGATCCAAACCTGATGAAAGAACAGAAAGGGGAGATGTCACAAAACAGGTCACAGAACCAAGGAGAGAGCTCTCACATGAAGAAGAAGAAGGAACAGAAAGATAAGAATTCATAAGTCCACCAATAGAAGCTAGAGAACAATTCTATAGCAGATAAGATCAATCTGAAGATGAGAGAATAAAAGAAGTTCCAAGAGAGGAACAAAGAACTATCATAGAAGAAGTATTGGAAGAAACTTTGAGAGAAAATGTATTTGAAGAAACAATAGCAACAACCATGCCATCACACACTCCCATCAGATCCCCATCACCCATTCGATCTACTCATTCTCGTCAACTATCCACCTCATCAATTTCCACTACACAACCAATCCCATAACACCTAGAGGATAGACTGATAATGACTGAACACTATCTGTCTACTCTAGCTATTCAAATGAATAGAATGACTCATAATCTTTCCACTGCCATGTCTTCTATGATCCTAAGAGCTAATAAGATTAACCAAAGACTTGATTTTCTACAATCTCTAGTAGAATCATTCAGAGGTCAATCCTATCATCCTCACTTCTCTCCACCTCCAACTTACTTTTCATCACCTTCACATCACTTCTCTTCAGTCAGAACAAACTCTCCCATCACAATGATGTCTTCTCCGTCAGACTCACCTCCTCATCCATCATCATATTCTACAATTCCAGAGGTTGCTCAACACTAGAGTAAACTTGCTAAAATTATCTCTCCATCTTCTCCAACTCAAGCCTCTCCTTCATCACCTCCAATTCCTGAAGTCTTTCCAAACATGCCTCAAGATTTCCTTTCTAATCCTCATCGAACCATTGTTAGATATGGAAAGTATCCTATCATAGTATCAATTCTTGAATGGTATTTTCTTCTCCCAAGACCATTTGATGAATTGTACATCACTAAAAAAGATCTTTATTTGTCAGGAGAACTCTTTCTTGAACTAATTGATCAAGTTCCACCATGGGACTCACTCTTAATTTGTACAACATCGAGAAAAACTCCAACTCCTCCAAAAATAACTCTTGAAAATCCTGACATTCCTGTTCGAATTGCCAATCTAATCAGGATGACTTTTTCTAAATTTGCAAATAAAACCAAAATCAATTTTGAAGTTGCTAGAATGTTTCACTCTCAAAACATCATTATAACCCCTAAAGAACTGTCATTTTCAGAACTCGAGGATCCTAATATTCTACATAGGATTCAACTTCTTCCCAATCCTCCATTGACTCCCAAAGGTCACATAATTCACATTCTTGATAGAGAGTCAATTCTAGAAGAGTACTTTAAGAAACTTCTTCAGATGCTTCCAACATCAAAACCAATCAAAAAAGTGTTTCCACCTCCCTTAGGTCCTAATTAATTCTTTATTCTCACTAAGGAGGAATTCTCTTTCTACAACAATGCCAACCTAGAGGCCATTATTGATAATCTCTCACTTACATATCGTTAACTTTCAGATCCCTCTATTCAAGATAAAATAAGATAGATACAATCTCCACCAGTTACTTGTCAAAAACCAAAATCCTCACCTCCACCTTCTACCAACCCCAAACCAAAGCCACAACCCAAACCATCCTCTTCAACACCTTCATCTCAGCCTTCAGCCTCTAAACCTAAGATGAAGCTAAGAATTCCACCTCCCAAAGAACACAAAAGGCTTCTCTTGAAAAAATAACCATGTACTACTAGGACTACATAACCTGCATGAATGCTAATACAGAAGCCCTCTTAAAAGAGACTCTTGTAGTATTTCTTGAACTGCTTGACCCAAAATTTTGGGTGTGCATTGACTTTATCCATGTAGCATGTTGTAGAACTGTAGCTTATGCATTTGAACCACCTATAGCAATTCCAAAGGATCCACTTTTCATCCCATCTCCTCCACCAAAAAGACCTAGATCATCTTCCAAAACACCCAACCCCTCTGCTACACCATCATCTTCTTAACCCAAACCCCCTCTTCCACCTGTCTTTCCCAAGACCTATAAAAGAAAAGCTAAACCACCCTAATGGCACTACTGTCTTTCACATTTTTTTCTCTGTGATGAAATTTTTCTTTCTTTTTGTAAAGAATTTTGACTTTGTACATATGTTGTATCTACAATTTTTCCATCAATGACAATGCTCTACAATTATGCAATTTAGGTCATCATTAGTCTTGAATATTATTGTTTGTTTCTTTCTACCTTTTTGATTATGACAAAAAGGGGGAGAAAATATGAATGTATAAACAAGGAGAAAATGTACGTATAAACTGAAAGAAAATGGTACGTGAATGTATAAACTGAGAAAAGATGTGCATAAAAATAATAATAAAACTAATATATATGAAAATTTCCTTTGTATGAAATACAGTTAAAATATTATGCATCCATTCAGGGGGAGTTGCACTAAATTAATCAATAGAAATTTTATTAAAATATTTGCAAATTAAGATGCTTTAAGTTTATTGTTAGACAAGTTTTCAAAGGTATATCACTCACTATTTTATCATCATCAAAAAGGGAGAGAATATTGAACATTCTATGTAGCTTGAATTTGATGATGAACATTCTTAACCTAGTAAGTTCTTATGATGAGCAAAGACATGAGTGAAACATTAAGGTACTAATAATTTATTCTCAAGTATATTGTAGAAATATTATCCCATACTTAACTTGAGAATAATACTTATGATGATCAAAGGAAGAAACCAAGTTAATGCTCATGAAAATAAGAATATAAATTTCATATATACTTAAAATTAGAAAAAATATCTTAAAGTCTTCAAAGCATGCTTCAGAGAAAATAGGAATGTCTTCAAAGACATCAAGACATGCTTCCGAGTTAATTGGAAAGCTTTAGAGTCAGACTAAGACAAACTTCAAAGTCATCACAATGTGCTTTGGAGTCATCATAAGCATACTTCAGAGTCAACAGATAAGCTTCAGAATCATCACAGCATACTTCAGAACCAACAGAAAAGTTTTGGAGTCATCATAGCAAGCTTCAAAGATAGAAGTTTCGAAGTCATCATAGCACACTTTGGAGCCAATAAGAAAGCTTCAAAATTATCCCAGTATGTTTTGGAGTCATAGAAGTTTTGGAGTTATCACAGTACACTTCGGAATCAACAACACAAACTTTGGAGTTAATCAGGTAAGCTCTAGAGTTATGAAGATGCACTTCAGAGTTAATCAGACTATGATTTAGAGTAAATCAAATATGCTTCAGAGTCATGAAGATATGCTTTAGAATCATGGAGTTACATTTCAGAATCAATCAGACCTGCTTTGGAGATATCAAAATATACTTCAGAGTCAACAAGCAATCTTAGGAGTTAGCAAACAAACTTTGGAGTCAGCAACCTTACTTTGGAGCTTCAAAACCTTACTTCAGAGTAAGCACGCAAACTTTGGAGTCATTGAATAGTACTTTAGAGTCACCCTTTTCTGAAGCATGAAAACTTTAGAAAATTTGAACTCTTTTCTGCAAAGATCTATCGCAATTAAGAAGGTTTACTATCATTTAGGAGAATCAATCAGAGTATCCAAAATCATTCAAAGGATATGGTGTTCACTCATCACTTCAAAGTAATCAAAGAAGCTACTTTGGAGCATTCGATACTCATGTGAAAGTTAAGAAAAGTTAGCGACAAAGTTGTAGACCAATACTAGATTACTGCAAAATCAGACGACAAACAAAATGTAAGGTGAAGAAAAAATATTTTTGAACATTTGAAAGTCTATCACAGTTAGCAACAGAAAAATCTCTCAGCTTATAAAAGAGGCATTCAGATGCAAAAGAAAATATATAGAACATATTGGATATACGAAAATAAAAAGAAACTAAAGTTTTGAGCATTCAAAATCTTCCTTCAAAGTTCAACTCCAATGGCTACAACTCTATTAGAGCTCTCAAAGTCTAAATCGCTTCTCAATCAAGGACTTTGAATCTTTCACTCATAATGCTTATTCATTTACTTAAAAGTTCTATATTTATGTACAAGTCTGCTTAAATAAGAGGCATTAATCTATACACTTCTTTTTAGTATTTTGTAACATAATCAGAGTGCTTGGTGTTTATGTATTAAGATAAGCAAGTAGGGAACTAGCTAAAAGGATACAAGTTTGTAGGTGAGCTTTGAAAACCAACAACTTGTAAAAGTTTCTAGTTAGCTTGGAAAACCAGTAAGTTGGTTGGTGAGTTTGCAGGAAAACCAACATGTATTTGATCTGGTTAATCAAGGTGTTAGTGGAACCTAAGATTGGTAGAGGAAACTGATTCAGAGAATCAGAGTAGGAACCTAGGAAGGGCTGAACCACTATAAAATTCTTGTGCTGTGTATTGTGCAATCTATTTTATTTATTCATTCAACACTTTGATCATTTGATTTAGCCAAAAGTTTTAAAAGCTCAATTTACCCCCCCTGGTCCCCTCTTGAGCTACCATTATGTAAGGGACCAACACCTGACACTAATGCCCATCCCAGATTCTCTAAAACATCATTCTAGTCCTCTCTAGACGTGGTAAGGAATACGAAGTGTCAACACTACTTCCCAAGCATTGTATTAATTATCTCATTAAAATTTCTTAACCGTCTACCTTGGTAATGACAAACAGGACGAATGCATTCGAAGGACAAACATTAAGAGAGAGACAAAGGATAAATGATTGTACATGAAAGACTTAGAGACCCAACAAAGACCAAACCAGGATCATGCATTGCCATAATGAAAATAATGTGTTTATCACTTTATTGAACAATGATGAATGAAATTGATTTAAAATGATATGAATATCAGTTTGATGCCTTTTGTGAATTGATGCATGTTTGAAAGCTATTTACAGATCCTTAAAACTTTAATTATCTAATGTGTGAATGTTGCCCATGATATGAACCTACTCCTTATATTAATGAAAACTTATCTTATCTCATGTTTATAATTATGATTTATATGAGTGCATTATTTAGGAATCCAACAAGTAAATTTTTCTTTCTCATAGTTATGCCTGAAATTCTGTAACAAAAAGGGGGAGACATGCCCCATCCTAAAGTCCCTTTTGATTCTGACAAAAACCGGAAGATGAATAAAGAAAGACTTAAGATGGGTAGATAAAAAATGACATGTCATAAGAATAGCATCAAACTCCATAGGATCTCATATTTCAATTAGATGGGGGGAGTTTGCTATTGGCCCATCTACATGTCCTTTAAGTCTCACAAGTTTTTACAAGTTTTTAAGTTTTGTTGTCATGAAAAAGGAAGAAATTGTTAGGATTATTATATATGATTTTGAGGACAACAAAACTTTTGATTAAGACATAACTTATACTAATGAAACATGTGTTTAGTGTGCTTGAATATGCTTAGAATGTATGTGTACTGATTCATATGGTTGCACTACACTTTATTGAGTCATCATCTTATGTGCCCAAATATAGATGTCTATTATCCTTGCTCCACAACATGTAAAAATTATACATTTTCATTAAATGATGTATTTGAAAACTAAATTCTAAGTGTAAAACCACAATCGACTATCTCAACCATCTGCCACATGCTAGAAGAACTTGTCTTTGTCTGTAAAAACAAAAGAAAGATGTTCACGGACAAATACAAAGCCACAATAGAAACCTGCTTAAGACAAAGCCAAGGTTAAGAAATAAAATCTTCATCCAAAAATATAACCTTGGATAATCTAGAATGACAAGAAGACTTCATCCAACTAAAAGAAACTGAGAACTAAATTTGAACTATGTCCAAATCACTAATACTTCAGACAAATAAATAGGTAAAAAGATGAGCCTCAGACAAAGTAATGATTTAGTGAGTTAGTCTGAAACTTACTTTAGTTAAATGGAATGAAGTGCGAGACAAATCAAAATAAAGAAACTTCGATTGATTGAGAATGGATAAGAAAAGTTTGTCCGAAACTAACTCAGGACAAATTAATAATTCAATTTGTTGTCCAATTTTAATTTTGGACAAACGCAAAAGAGAAGGAACTTTGTTCGATGAGCATAAGCCAAAGAGAGAATTTGTTCAAGATTAATTCCAAACACATGAATAGAATTGAAAGCCATGCCCCTATCTGATGTATATCATTATATGACTAGCAATTAATCGAAATCATCAAAATGGCATCTGTGCTCATACTTTCGGTGAGCAAAAACATTCAGTCACCATTTTTGGCAATAAACGGCACTACAAAGTTTTAGTTGTAACAAGTCAAATCATGAGAAGAAGATTTTTCACAATAGGCTAATTCTCTCTTCATTGACAAGAAAGAGGTTACAAACTTTCCAAGAATATGGAACTGATTTGAGGCTATATAGTCAAATGGAAGAAAAACCTCTCAAACATCTTATACTCCACTCTATCAAAAAACAATGTTGCAACAAATTGAGACAAATTAGAAGCGAAGCACTCCAATGGAAGAAATCGCAATGGTCTTCTACATTTAATACTACTCTCCAATGCAACCTGTTCCTCTCTAAAGGTCAAATGTTTGAGGAGCTACTTAAGGAGATGAGTTGGGACGAATAGAAGAAGAAGACACGAAGGAATATTTTTAAAAAGAGCTTAAATCTTCTACAAATCCTTCTACCCATGGCCAAGAGCTAAAACCTCCAAATATCCATTCAAGTGCTTCAACTCTTAGAATCTTAAAGGCTTTTTTCTTCATTACATAATGGGAAGATCTTTTGCATTGTAAGGAGCTGTTATAAGATCAAGACTTCCCCAGCACTTCAATGAAACATTATATAAAGTGTATAAGTTTTCTGATTAACTTGAAAACAAGAGAGTTGTTGGTAAGCTCTAGGAAAAACCATAATGTTTGTTGGTGATCTTCGAAACCAGTGAGTTTTTGGTGAGCTTGAAAAACTAAATTGTGAGTTGATGGTGAGCTTGGAAAAACCATCAAGTTTACTGGTGATCTTCGAAACTAGTGAGTTTCTGGTGAGCTCAGAAAACCAAATTTTGAGTTAGTGGTGAGCTCAAGAAAACCATCAAGTTTGCTAATGATCTTTCAAACTAGTGAGTTTCTAGTGATCATGGAAAAAACTAGTTTGTATTCCATTATAAGGGTTATAGTGGAAGTGTGCTCTTGGAAAAGTGGAGTAGGGAGGTTGTCTGAACCACTAAAAAAATTGTGTTGTCTATGTGTGTATTTTGATTGAGTTACTTTCTTGCACTTCACTGGTCTATCATTTATTCTATAATTGGGTGGTATACGAGAGCACAAAGAGAGTGGAGTAAGGAGGTTACCCGAACCACTACAATGATTATATTACTTATAGCTATATATGATTGATTTACTTTCTTCGCACCTTACTGCTTTATTATTTATCATTACATAATGCATAAGCAGAACAAAGAGAGAAATTAATCCTATAAGGGTTGAATAAGAATTTTTATTAACCCAATTCACCCATCCCCTCTTGGGTTAAGTCTTCCTATGGGACCCAACAAAGTGAACATTTAAGCTACTAATAAATCTTAATCAAGTGTGCAATAATGAATAATATGTTAGGGAAATAACATAAGTAGACATTGCATATCAGACCATATCAAGGACAAGATCCACAAAATTACAAGGAAGAAAAGTAAATGCTCAAAAGAGAAAGAATGATACTGAAACTTTGAAGATTGGTGTTCGAAATATCTTCTTAAAAATTTCTTAAGCATTACTGAAGTAAATTAAATAGATGCCTAAGCTCAGATAGTGTAACGACCCAACGCTCTAGCACATATTTTCTGCTTTGCCTAGTGCATCCTTACCGAGAACCTCATCGGACTCACCGTTTTGTCCCTTCCAGCACATAGTACATCCTCAATAGGAACCTCACTGGCACCTCTGGACCCATCCTTCACCCGCCCATGCTATACAATATAAATCATTCTAATCTTATTACAAAAATTTAATTAAAATTGAAATTTACAAAGATATAACATGAAGGTATTTCAATCCCAATTTACCATTTCATAATTAAAATATCTTCAAGTCTGGATTAACAGTCCCAATCAATAATTGATATTCTTTACCTGTCTTGTCAGCTAAATAAAAAGGGGTGAGTTTGAGCAACTCAGTAAGTAGGCATAAATAATAGAAAATAATTAATCAACATAATATATTCCAACCCAGAATATGCATAAACAACAGTATATTCCTATTTTCAAATTCAACATTTCTCACAATACACTTATGGTATTTTGGGTTTTTTCTCAATCTTTCCTTTATTTAATTTCATTCTTTTCCACTCATTTTCACATATTTTTACACATAAATTGTGACCACAAAAACATACTAATTCACTTGCATAATTAAAATTAACATTCATAATTATTTAAACATATACATATAAATTTTCTACCAAAAATTATGCATCATGTCATAAAATTTTCTAAACTTCTTATGCATTTTCTCATGCATTAAAATCACAATTTTCCTATAAATCTATCCTCCAAAATACTCAATATTTGGGTTTAATAAATTATAAATTTCTAAGATTATTTCACATGCGCACATTAAATTCAGCATGCACCATTTTATCCTGATTTTCATAAATTTTCCTACTCCAAATTGCAATTTCAATTTTACTCACTATATAAAATTCAAAATCATAATTATTTTTTATAATAATCTATAATTTGACACCACCAGGTGTTATAAAACACCCTCCTTGAAAAACGTTTCATCCTCAAAACTTTAGGTGTCAATCTATAATCCAAAATATCATTTATGCCATGTTTCCACTACGTATTCTGATACACAAAAGCAAATAACTATACATGTCACTAGTCCATTGTGACTAATTTACATCTTGCAGATCCGTATACTCATTATACACTACAGAAGGGTGCTTTTACTAATTATATAATTTAAGATATAATAAAAATAACATATTTAAGATGCTCAAAGCAAACTTACTCAAATCAATATAATATAATCATAATAAATCTGGCAATCCATGCAAATGCCATGGCATACAGTTATACTTGAATGATGCAATTGACCTAAACTAGGGTCATATATACAGTCGTATTCAATGAATATACATGCAGCTAGCTAACTCTTGTTACATACACATGATGCATAATATATCACATACATGGTACATCCATGTGCTCATAACATGTCCATCACACTATATACATGTCCATCACACTACATACACATATTCATTAGCATGGACCAGAGCAACATCAAGATAATGCTTATGATGACTGGGCCTGGAGTGTGTGGCAATGTGTGTGTATATATATGGCTTATAAATATGATGCATGTGGGTGGCGTACATATGCATGAACTTGATATAACAATGTTTGCCAGTGAGTTGGTGGTTAGCTTGTGAAAACCACAAATTGCTAATGAGTTGGTGGTTAGCTCATGAAAAGCACTGGTTGTTGTGAGGGGTTGTGTGGGTAGCCGGCATGGTTGGATGTTGCTTAATGATTGGCCTGGATGGCCTAATTGGTGTAAATGGTATTATATTGTCACAGCCTGATGCTCTAGGACATATTGTTCACTTTGCCCAGTGCATTCTTACTAGGAACCTCATCGGACTCATAGTTTTGTCCCTTCCGGTGCATAATGCATCCTTAACAGGAACCTCGGCACCTCCAGGCCCATCCTTCACCCACCCAAAATGGGTGATACCTTTGTAACTGAGCCTCACATATTTAGCTTAGGACTCCCTCCCTCACTCAAGCAATGTGGGATATCACATCCACCCCTCCTTAGGGCTGCCATGTCCTCAGGGCACACACCCTTGCAGATTGTTGGGAGTTGGTTCTGATACCAATTGTAATGACACGATGCTCCAACGCATATTGTCCACTTATTGCATCCTTAGTAGGAACCTCATCGGAACCTCCGAGCCCGTCCTTCACCCGCCCAAAATGGGTGATACCTTTACAACCGAGCCTCACATATTTAGCCTAGGACTCCCTCCCTCACTTGAGCGATATGAGATATCACAGATAGAAACAAGCTTCAAAAGGAAAAAAGTAACCAAGTTCTAGACTAAAGCAAGCTTAGACATTGCAGAAGCAAGTTTGGACACTGTGTGACCAATTCGGACACAAACCAAGTTTGGACAATGTTGAACAAGAAGCCAAGATGCTGGAACTCCAAAGCCAAGTTTGGACATAATAGAACTAATCAGGACACAATGGAACCAAGCTTAGGACATTGCCATCATAAGAGTTGTTCAGCCCGCAATATTAACTTCAGACATTGCCAGCTCAATTCCAAACATTGCCATAGTTCAGACGTGCATCCAAGACAAATCACATCTGCTCTAAGTTTAAAATCTTAACTCCAAACACAAGAACTCATAATCAGACATAGCTGAATGAAAATAAACACAAGCTAAATGGTTCAAGTAAGTCTGAAATCTTAACTTCAGACATAGTAGTTCATCTCGAACATTGCTGAAGTGTCTTTAGACATAGAGAATCTAAGAGAGCACTTCAATGGGAAGAAAATTCTATCAATTTGCTCACATATGACCAACATCGTCTTCTCCAATGGAAAGTTTTTTAACCTTAGTTTAAAAGGAGCAAATAGAGGCTATTCAAAGAGTAAGCAAGTAAGAAAAAATTTCTGAAAGAAATCAGAGAGCATTTACTCAGCCTTAAAGTTTTTTCTAACTCCACTGTGCACAAAAAGAAATCTGCATTCAAAGCTCAATCTCTACAATAACATAAGGGAGTCTAAAATTCTTTATATTTATTATAATACATTTATTTATGTTGTATTTTAATTACGTGCAAATTCAACCTGTGTGAGAGGCATTTTCTCTGTACAAATTTTATCATTTGGATAGAAAGCAAGGTACATGTTGATCTTGTGTAAGTTTGTTGGCGAGCTTGGAAATCAACATGTAAAAGTTTGTTGATGAGCTTAGAAACTCTAACGTCCTACTCTTAGGATTCTTCTAGATTCCAATTTAGAGAAAACTTTGCATAGAGTCTCCCCTAATTTTTTTATTTGCATACCTGTACAATCATTTCCACGTAATATCACACATGTATCAACATCATTATATGTAATAAATTATACCCACACATCACCTAGAATTGCAAGTAGAACTATGATGACAAATGACATTACTAACATGCATTCACACATTTTCACTATCATGATATGCAGTATACTTATGTTATACATGCCCAACACAAATAAAGTTTAAAGCTTTTAAATGTACAACTTATATATTACATCAAACATCAATAAGGAACATTTACATCCAAAATTTTCATGCTAGCATGAAGATTATAGCCTATTCCAGTCATGAGTCCCAAACCCATGTTGGGCTCCGTCTTTGAAACTGTTTGCTAAAAACCATGAATAAAATAGGGTGAGTCTGGGACAAGCTCAGTAAGCAGGTAAAATGAAAAACAACAATAAATATATATCATTAAAAGATCATTCTCAAATCCAAAACATATGCAATTTAATGGTAGATGACAATGCATGACTATACAACCTCATCCCGATGTCCTAGATGCACCAACACTCCTAATCCAGGCTTATGCACAGCCTTATGGATTAGGCTTATATACAGCCTCACGACCCAAGCTTATACACAGCCTCATAACCCATGCTTATACATAGCCTCATTATCCACTTACCCTTGAGGAAGAAAACTCATACACTACCTTATGCCCAAAGGATTCTCATTCATACATATTCATCATTATCATATCATACCATGGCCAACTCTTTCTTAGAGTTATCATAATATCAATATCATTTTTTCCCTCTTCGATGTGCAATTAATCCCTCCTTGCAACCCCAACTATGAAGCCTACTAGGTCCACAACAACTCCACTACAATCCTCCATGGTACCCAGACTTCATTGCTCCACAGGGATCTCAAGTTCATCATCCACATCCAATGAGGAAGATCAAATATATCATGCTTATTGGTACCAAGGCATCACTGCCCATATATAATTTGTTATGTTGTGATTTACTTTGTAGGTATCACCACTTGTTATCTAGGCATACCTTGCCTCACTAGTTTTATGCTGTCACTATGCCATAAAGGCATATCATTACTACATAAGTGTCACCTTATACCCATGCCCTCCAGGCATCCTTACACCACATAAGTATCTTATCATGTCCACATCGTACAAATATCTCATCATTTTCATATCATCTAGGCATATTCCCATTCAACAAGTAGTATATCATAAGTATACATAAACATGTTTACATCATTCGAGCCATCAAGGCACACAAATATTCCATCCAACTATTCTTTACCATGTTCTTATTTCTCTCTTTACAAAATTAAGATATACCATGTAAAATGTTTTACCAATTTTTCAAAAAGAAAAAATTTCAATAGAAATGTACAATACCAGTACTATGGAGCCCAATTCCCTACCACCTATCTTTTACTTTGCTTTGGCTAGGTGCCATGGCACCCATTTCGCTGCCACCTTTTTGTCACATTTTTCCTTTCTCTACTTAACTTTTTTTTCCACCATTCCTTTGAAGCTTCCTTACTCTCACTCATACCTTGATTGACCTTTTTTCAATACTCGATGCTAATGTAATCATGCCCAATATAATGCATAATCCAAAATGCAATGCTTTGCAATCCATACTAAGTCATTAACTGTTTCCAATTCAACACATGAAATACATGCTTGTATCATTTTAAATCATAGTATAATTCATGAAACTCATTCAATACATTATTCAAAACATGATACAATGGTAACAGTAGTCTAAATACGGTGCCTAAAAATCAAATTGTTGAATGCAATCCATTCCATTCCCAACCATGGGATAATCTCTCCCATATTCATATATAGGATAAAATACATGCTTACCTTTATAGAGTTGATTATACTCCTTGCTCTTAACTTGTTGGATTTGATCCCAAACCTACACAGATGCAACATACGTACCATTTAAAATTCACATAAGTCCAAGTAAGGACCTTACTTAACTAAATGTAGTTCATTATATTCTCATTACAATATACTTCATCTCATTACGCCTACATACTACCCTAACGAATGCCTTATTACTTAACAAGTAAAATTGTATAAAATCATTTAATGACATAGTTCTGCCAATAGGGTTATTTTATCAAACACTTAATGGGCATCTCTTAAATTCTTACTTTCTAGCAATATGCCATAACTAAAATTCATTCCCAATATCACAAAATCATCAGTCCACAAGATCAATACCTAACATTAACTTTGCTAGCTAATTCCTCATGTCTCATAATTCCATTAACTCCCTTTTACCATTCATTTATTTACAGAACACAATAATAAGGGTGGGAATAGGGCTATCCTGATGATATACTCTTGTTTCCATGAATTTTCCTAGTTAAATTCTGCCATAACTAACATAATTAAGCAACATGCAAATTCCCCTATGAAATTACAAGCTCTTTCAATTAAAAATCCTAGCTTCACAAAATTGTAGAACACATCCTAGTTTTTTAACCAAACTTCTTTACTAGGCTTGATTTTGATGATGAACATATCTAAATAACCATTTTATGGTGAGCAAAAAGCACATGAGTGAAAGTTTAAGCTATAGATCATTATTTCCCAAGTGTACAGTAACAAACAATATATCAAGAAAATAACATACGTGAACATCGCATATGAGATTACATTAGAGACAAGATCCATAAGTATATGAAGAAGAAAACATAAATGCTCAAATAGGAAAGTTGACACTAAAAATTTAAAGAAACAATGTGTGAAACAACTCCTAAAATGCCTCAAAACACTACCTAAGTAATTTAAACTTGTGCTCAAAATAAGACAAAAATCAAGGCTTTAAAATGAAGAAATGTCTAAGTTTAGCACTCAAGCAAAGAAACAAACATTGAGGAAGTAAGTTTGGACATCACAAAAACAATTCAAGACTTGGAGTAAGACTTGGACATTACTGAATAACAAATTAAGATGATGGAACTATAGAGCCATTCTCGAACTTAAAATCCAAATACAAAGATTGTTGAAGACTGAAGAGAAAAGCCGAATGTGTCTAGAAATTCAATTCTGAAAATCCTATGTGCTAAATCCCAAACATAGCCACAATTGAAGATGTAGGTCCAAGAGAAAAGCCGAATGTGTCTAGAAATTCAATTCTGAAAATCCTATGTGCTAAATCCCAAACATAGCCACAATTGA
>JAYJMB010048801.1:18124-29873 GCA_036873735.1 Pouteria campechiana
AGATGTAGGTCCAAAATTACAATGCCCAAGTTGTTAAAATAAAGGGAAGTGTTGTGAAGTAGCCTTATGAACATAATGTACATGGACTAACTTGAACTTTTGAAGTTATTATGCATATTTTATTACAGAATCCATGATGTGGGAATGAGATAAAGAACATTTCTCTTGAAATGAAATGTTGCATGAGTAAGAGTAGTACAGGTATATGAGTGGCTATATGATTTGGTATGTGGTTAAATTGAGAAAGATTTTTGCGCAATTTTACTCTATTATAATCTAAAAAAAATGATGTACAAAGAATGGTGGAAAGAAGGCTTGAAGTGAAGCAGAAAAGAGGAAGAAATAGGGGGCAGTAGGGCTAGAGCAGCGATGCTAGAGTGGAGGCTGCGGCGCTGGACAAAATGGAGGTATGGCAGAAGACAGTGAATTGGGTGCGACGACGCCCAAATCCAACGCCTCAGCACTGGCCAGCTAACTTTTTAACTCATTTTTCATCCCATTTCTTCCCCATCCATTCCATTTTCCCCCAAACCTTTGCCCTAACCCTGTTTATGCATAAATCCTTGCTATTTCGCAAGAAAAGAAGCAGATTTAGGTGGATAAACATCAATGCATGCATATGAAGATGGGTTTTGGTCATTTGAACATAAGAGAAGATAAAATTTTGATTTTTCTACAACCCATGATGGGGGGCCAAAATCATGATCTATGATGGAAATCATAGGTAAATGACATGGTAAGTTGGTGTTATCTTATTTAATTTGTGTTCTATGTATGACTAGGGTTTTGAAAAATAAGTGAACAATAGGTTGTTGGAGAAATTGATATGAATTATTGTGTAATCATGGGGAAACCACTTAATTCATTGATTATTGTGTTTTGGGGCTTACTTGGGCTTGAAAAATCATGATTTATGTTGTGGTAGGGTTTCATGAATAGTACTTTTGGAAAAGATGATGGGAATGGCTATTAAAACAATGGGTTAAATGATTAATTGATTAATTGATCATTTTGGCACTTATTCAGGAATGGAAAGTCCAATTTTTGGACCATAACCAAAGTGGAGTTTATATAGGGTTACTATGCATCAAGTGTTTAAACAACAAATTAGTTGAACTCAAGGCTTAATTGATTTGTTCTTGTGATTGTTTACTTGTTAATCCTGTTATATGATATGTATGAATGAAAATGAAATTCCCTTGAAACGCTTTGTGGAATTGTTATGATTTAGATGATACATATGAAATGTTCTATGAAATGTCCATATAAGCCATAAAGTATGTGTATAAAGTATGTGTAAGGGGTTTGATTGCAACCCAAGTAACCTAATAAAGGGGTATAATTAAATTGTAAATGAATTTGGTTAAATGTTGGATACAAAAACTGTGTAAATTGAATAGTTATGTCTAAAGAATCTATAGCAAAATGATATAGAAATCCCAAATGGAAATGGGTTGATTTCAAAATAAAGTAAATGTTTGAGATGTATAATTGACAATGATGGAAATATGGCTTGAAATGAAGCAAAAAAGAGGAAGAAATAAGGGGGGACTGGACAGGCACCATGGCACCAGAATGGAGGTGGATGGTAGCGATTTAGGTGCTGCGAATTTAACACCGCAATGCTAGCCAATGAATAAAGTCAGTCAGTTGACTTTGTAGCCAATTTTTTTATCCTGTTTCTTCCCCATCCATTTTATTTTTCCCCAAACCCTTGCCCTAACACCATTAATGCATAAATCATCACTATTTCATGAGAAAAGAAGAGGATTTAGGTGGATAAACATCAAAGCATGCATATGAATATGGGTTTTGGTCATTTGAACGCGAAAGAAGATGAAATTTTGATTTTTCTACAACCCATTATGGGTTCTTGAGGATTGGAGGCCAAAATCATGATCCATGATGGAAATCATATGTAAATGACATGGTAAGTTGGTTTTCTCTTATTTAATTTGTGTTTTATGCATGATTAGGGTTTTGGGAAATCAGTGAACAATAGTTTGTGGGAGAAATTGGTATGAATTATTGTGTAGATCATGGCGAAATACTTAATTCATTGATTATTATGTTTGGGGGCTTACTTGGGCTTGAAAAATCATGATTATGCTGTGGAAGGGTTTTGTGAACAGTACTTTTGGAAAAGATGATGGGAATGGCTATTAAAACCATGGGGTAAATGATTAATTGATTAATTGATCATTTTGGCACTTATTTGGGAATGAAAAATCTGATTTTTGGACCATAACCAAAGTGGAGTTTATATAGGGTTACTATGCATCAAGTGTTTAAACAACAAATTAGTTAATGTCAAGGCTTAATTATTTGTTCTTGTGATTGTTTACATATTAATCATGTTATACAATAAGTATGTAAAAAATGAAATTCCCTTGAAACTCTTGGTGGAATTTTTATGATTTAGATGATACATATGAAATGGTTGATAAAATGCCCATATGAGCCATAAAGTGTGTGCATAAAGTATGTGTAATGGGTTTGATTACAACCCAAGAAACCTAATAAAGTACAGGTGAGGGATTAGTTTGTGTGGGGTATAATTAAATTGTAAATGAAGTTTTTTAATGTTAAGAATGTTGGATACGAAAACTATATGTAAATTGAATAGTTATGTCTAACAAATCTATAGGGCAATGATATGGAAATCCTAAATGAAAATGGATGTTGATTTTGAACTAAAGTAAATGTTTGAGATGTATAATTCACCAATGATGGAAAGATGGCTTGAAATGAAGTAGAAAAGAGGAAGAAGCAAGGGGCAACTGGGCTGGCACCACAACACTAGAATGGAGGCTATAGCACCAGGGCAAAATGGCGGCAGGGTGAATGATAGCGAATCAAGTGTTGCTAATCCAATGTTGCAACGCTAGCCTATGAAATAAGTCGGTCAGCTGACTTTTTAGCTCATTTTTCATCTCATTTCTTCCCCATAAATTCTGTTTAACCCAAATCCTTGCGCTAATCCAGTTTATGCATAAATCCTCACTATTTTGCAAGAAAAGAAGAGGATTTAGGCCGATAAACATCAAATAATGTATATGAAGATGGGTTTTGGTCATTTGAATGTGAAAGAAGATGAAATTTTGATTTTTCTACAACCCATGATGGGTTCTTGAGGATTGGAGGCCAAAATCATGATCCATGATGGAAATCATATGTAAATGACATGGTAAGTTGGTTTTCTCTTATTTAATTTGTGTTTTATGTATGATTAGTAATTTAGTGTTCTATTATTTAATTTTTGTTTTACGAATGATTAGGGTTTTGGAAAATTCATGAACAATAGTTTGTGGGAGAAATTGATATAAATTATTGTGTAGATAATGGGAAAAATACTTAATTCATTAATTATTGTGTTTTGGGGCTTACTTGGGCTTGAAAAATTATGATTTATGTTGTGGTAGGGTTTTGTGAATAGTAATTTTGGTGAAGACGATGGGAATGGCTATTAACTATGGGATAAATGATTAATTGATGCATTTTAGCACTTATTCAAGAATAAAAAATCCAAATTGGACCAAAATCTAAGTAGAGGTTAGAAAGGGTTCCTATCCATCAAGCATTCAAATGACAAATTAGTTGAAGTGAAGGCTTAACTGATTTGTTCTTGTGATTGTTTACATGTTAATCATGTTATATGATAAGTATGTATAAAGAAAATAAAATTCCCTTGAAAATCTTTATGGAATTGTTATGATTTAGATGATACATATTAAACGGCCGATGAAATGCCCTTATGAGCCATAAAGTATGTGTAAGGGTTTGATTGCAACCCAAGAAACCTAATGAAGTAGTGGTGAGGGATTAGGTTGTGTGGGGTATAATTAAATTTTAAATTAAGTTGTTTAATGTTAAGAATATTGGATATGAAAACTATATGTAAATTGAATAGTTATGTCTGAAGAATCTATAGGGCAATGATATGGAAATCCTAAATGGAAATGGATGTTGATTTCAAACGAAAGTAAATGTTTCAGATGTATAATTGATCAATGAGATATGTGATATATGTATAAATTGAATATATGGAATTGTGATATGTGTAGCACTATTAAAGAGAATGAGAAGCAGTGGAGCTTGTGGAACTATGGAACTCAAGAAGTTGTAAGATAATTTGTCAATAAGATAAGTAGGCATTTGTCTTACTGTATGCATTGATGGGGATAGTGTTTATCCCATTCTCTTGAATCCGGGCATATATGATTGGATGGGGATAGTGGGTATCCTTTGTTTTCTAAATGTTGACTTTCATTTGGTTTTGTGATTAAATGAGTGTTAAGAATAATGAGTATCCATTAAATTGAAGTAGTGTTTTGCTTATGATATCAATATATAATTATTGGGGATAGAAGGTATCCCATGTCTTTATGTGCAATGATGCTTAGACTTGTGTATGGATGTCTACATAAAAAAGGATAAAGAATATCCCTCGATGGATAATGTGTCTTGTACTTTTCGAGATATGGAGACAGATAGCAAGTATCCCATGATTCTTATGTATATGTTGGTTGATGGGGATTGAGTGTTCTCCCTAACTCTTTCTCTATTATTTATAAGTGAATTTGGGATAAAGCTTATCTTGTGATTCTTCTTGTTGTTGTATGTTTTGTGAAGGTGTGAAAGTAATGGTATAGGGATTATCCCATGCCTATGTTGATGTATGGTATTATGTGAATGTATTTGTACACTTAAATGGTGTAGGATGTGCTAATAAGATTAATGAGGGTTTCAGCCTCATGTGTATATGTTCATGATGTGATTATATATTTTATCCATGTCTTGGTTGAGAACTTATGGTTTCTGATTAATTCTTGTTTTCTATTTGCGCCTACTTATGGAGTTGCCTAGACTCAAATCTTCTTATTCTATGTTTTTAGTAAACTAGTCAACATTGAAGCCCAACAATTAGTTGGGGTTGAGAGGTAATATTTGAAGATGTTTTTTTGTATTAGCATGAATGGGAAATATAATCTGGTTGTGTTATTGGTAATTGTTTTCAAAAGATTTCCCATGATGTATAATCAAATATAAGACATGTCATAATGACTTGATTAAACTATCATGAGTGGAATTGTATTATTCCAGGAAGGTAGATTGCCATCATGATCGGTTTTGATCTTAGGCAGGTAGCTATGGTTGTAGATGTGATTAATTTAGGGTTAATGTTCTTATTTGTGTGTTATGAAACTTGTAGTATTATATAATTAATAGATGTCAGGTGTAGATCCTTAGGTTTCATGGTAGACTCTGCTAGATTTTTAGCAAAATTTTTCTTAGAAATGTGGAAAATTATAGGATAATGGTAAACCGCTTAGGCCTCTTGGTGAGGTGTGATAGAATATTAACCTCAGACATGGCAAACTCAATTTCAGACATAACTAGGATCAAGTCATGCGATAAAATCCAACTAGCATAAGTCCAAGTCTGAAATCTTAATTATAGACATGGAGATCCTTTTCCAAACATGCCAATCACTTCAAGACATGACTAAACATCATATTGCAAGCTGAATGGTTCATCAAAGTCTAAAATAATAATTTTTAGACATGGCCACTCAAATCCAACATGGCAAAATCATTTTTTAGACATAAAAGAAAAAGTCAGTTGTGAGCCAAGTACTAGTTTAAGTCCAAAATTTTAATTCTGGACATGACTATTCAAACCCAGATATCACAATTGTTTTTAAGACATGGACAAATAGTTAGTTTTAAGCTGAATGAGTTAAACAAGTTCAAAACTTTAGCTCCGAACGTTGAAATTGAACTCAGACATGGCTCACTAGATCATAAACATGAAAACCAATGAGAGCGCTCTAATGGATAGAAAATCATGTCGATTCGCTCACATTAAATGACGGTGATCTTCTCTAATGATCAGAATTCAAATTCAGCCATGATAGGAGTAAATAAAGGTCGTTCCAAGAAGTTACAAGATTTATATATTTTTGAGAAAAGAGAGAGAAGCAAACAAGAGCATTTACTTATAGACACTAAGTTTTCTTCCAATTCCACAATGCCAAAAAGCTATCTGCATTTAAAGCTTATTCTCTGAAGCTAATTAAACGGGTTTGAAATTCTTTGTATTTATTGTTATATATTTATTTCTATTGCATTTAATTTTGCACAAACTCAACTTATATAAGAGACATTTCTTATTCTACATTTTTCATTGATTGGGATAGCAAGCAAGGGGCTTACTTGTTTTGAAGTTTACTAATACACCCATTAGATGTGATAATACTAGCGTTGATGGTCAAATTATAATTCCTCTCAAGTGCACAACTATATAACAATCCAGTGTGCTTAGCAAGGGTCGATCTCACAAAGAATTGTCAAACTGATTCAATTATGTCTAGTTACTAAAACTAAGTTCCACTAAATCAATAAGATAAATTATAGACTAAGTAAATAAAAGTACAATGTAATATAAATGGAAAATAATGGTTAGAGTAATATAAAATAGTATTTAGGTTGTAAGATTCCAGGGATCTGACTTCACCACTCAATGATGTTCAGTGTTGTTGAGATGTTGGTACCAATTCAACATTTTGGGTTCGTTCTATCCACTATATGATTATTACCATTAGGCATTCGGGTTTAAATCAAGTATTCTCTCCCATTCCATTTACCTATCGCATGTTGTGTAATTGATATTGAAAACTCATGAGGATTAGAAGTTTAAGGCCTTGAAAATTTTGAAAATGTAAATTTTTGCTACTGTAAATTTTTGGTGATTTTTGTTGGTTTGACATGCTGTATAATTAAATTTATGAGGAAATTATTATGAAAAATATATAAAATCAAGTGGATCATTAATATATATATATATATATACATATATATATATATGAGGATGAAGTCGGGAATACACTAATGTGTGTTAAATAAATGATTTAAGTGAAAAAGCAAATGAATTTAAAGCGGTGGAATGTTGAAGGTGTAAAATTAGAAAAATATTAAATTTTATTATAGAAAAATAGAAAAAATGAATGAAAAATACATATTAATGTGAGGATGATGAGGACATATAATAATCAAGGATATATAGGTGAATAAAAATAAAAAATTACATGTGGAAAGCTAAAAAATCAAGTTGACGATAATTTTTGGCAAATTTTAGTTAAAATCTTATTTAATTGATAAATAAATAATAAAATTATGTAAAGATTATATTTAGTGAATGGATAATTAATTTAGACATGTAATTTATTAAATGAATGATTACATGTGCCAAATATGAGGACCAGATAGGATTTTGAAAATCAAAGATAGAAGCATATTTATAGAATTAAGTGGGAGAATGGACTACAAATGAAAAATTAATATAAATATCAGCTATACCCTTCTCCTTCCAACGTCCAAGCACCTCTTCAATGTGGGTTCCCTTCCCCAAGCATCCTTAACCTTCTAAGTGAGGATTTTAGCCTATTTTGGTTGGGAGAAATTGTAGGGAATGCCTATAAATGAGGTTTGCAACCCACTACATCTTAAATCTCCTTAATTAAAGTATACTAAGGCTGTAAAAATTGAAGAGGGAGCTACTGCGGGTGGGACTCATCAAGCAGATTAGCCAATTCAGGTATGAAGTTTATGAATTTAAGTTTTCTATCAAGTATTGGGAGTTGTTTTAGTGATTAATAAATTAAATCATGTAGAAGGGATTAAATCTAGGTAATTAGGGTTTACTGGAAAAGTTTTTGCATGATAAAGGGCTATGATTAATGGTATTATGGCATGATTAGTGTTTAATTAAGTTGAAAAAAGGATTAGATTTAATGGAAATAAATTATAGCATGTTGAAAATTTGAACTCAAGGAATGCCCTGCTGTCCACTTAGCTACTAGGGCTGGAATTGTTTTGAATTAAACTAGGTAACTAAGACTAATTATAGGAGGGTAATCATGGATTAATTAGGGTAGTTATTAGAGCCAAACAGATGGAAATTGGATGATGAATTTAAATGGATAGTTACTGTGTAATAAATAGAATATTAAATGGGGTAGTTGCTGAATTAAATTTAAATTCCTTACTATATAGGGCTGAAATGGTGGAAGGTGATTAAGGGCTGATTAATGGCCATGTCTCAAGATTAATTGATTATGGAATTACAAGACAAGTGAGGTAAGCAGGTGTTTCAAATTTGATTGATTTGGACAGTGTAAATTTTGATTTTTTGGCATTAAATATTAATGCAATATGACATGTCCTATGATGATTTAAATGAGCATTATTTAATTTTTTAATCATGTTTAATGTCTTAAATTATCTTGTATAATTTGCAATTAAAAGCAATAGGAAAAATCAGATGGAATTCAGATAAATAGTGACTGATAGAATGCCTTACCAAGTACCCTTCGTGAGGTTTATTAAAAACCAATTTAGTGATGTTATTTTACAAAAATAAAAATATTGAGTTAAAATAGATATAACATAATATTAGCATATCAAATTTCATGAAAACATTTAACCTTTTGACCCCTCAACCACATTTGAAAATTAAATACCCTGAAAACGAGATACTGATAGCATCCCACTCTTTTTAAACTTTTGTTTTATTTTTAATATTCTCATTTTTGACTTATTTTAAGCTAAAATTTTTTCAAAATTTCTATTATATTATTTGTAATTGCATAAAAAATTTTATGGGAAAAAGATATGTATAATTCCATCTAATAGTTTTTATTAATAATTTCATATTTTAATTTTAAATTGCTTAATTTACATTATTTTGACCTGAAATTGGGATTAAATATTTTTCATATTATTTTTAATCTAAAATTTTTTTTTAGGTCAATTGGATATTTATAAACTAGGAAATAAGAATTATATTTTAAAAAAATTGTGTATATGTATTCTATGCCCCCAGGAGTGTTAATAAATTCTAGTTTTGGCGCCTAGTTAGTGTAGAGCCTACTATGACTCATATATGTATTTTATGGTGGCTGTAGGGACAACCTATGTTCACCATGTGGCAAGGAGTGACCTGGTTAGCCAATGGGTGGTTGTTTGGGCAACCGACATGGTTGGGCGTTGCTATTGGCCTGGATGACCTGATTGCTATGATTGACTTGAGTAGCTTGAGTAGGCGTATTTATGGAGAGCTGGTACTCTCATGAGGGGATGAGGGCTGGGTGCCACTGGATACAGTAGTATGGCTGTCTGGGCCTGGCAAGCTTCTAACCGGGAGTGCCAGGATAGACCTGATGCGCTAAAGAGTGAAAGGGTAGTATTCTGATTTGTGTTCCTCTCAGAGAGGAGTATGTGGATGGTTGAGGAGTGTATGGATGATTATGGAGTGTGTGAATGATGGTGGAGCAGTGTACTAGTGTAGGAGATAGTTGTGGATTGGCAGATAAAAATGACAGTATTACATATCGGTAACTGGTTAACTATGTATACAATATCATTATAAGTATATATATGAAATAATTAATGAGATATTAACCTTAAAATCTTAATGAACCTACCCATTGACTGACTATGACATCCTACATATAGCATGATGCATTTTGCTTATTTGCATTATTGTTTACTGCCCTAATTGCTGCTATTAATTTTAGTATTTACAATTATGTTTTTTTCCTTACTTGCTTATAGAGTTTTGCCCAGACTCACCTTTTTTTAAAAGGAAAAATTTTAGTTGACTGGTGAGAGAATGGAGCCCAACAAGGTGTTGGGTCTTGTGATGGCGCTAGGCTGCGACACCATTAGAAGCTTTACACTTTTTTGTGATGTATGTTGATGGATATAGAATCTTGGATGTAAATTAGACATGTATCATTAAATAGTTTGTGCAGCATGTCATTTTATGATGTGGGTGTATATGATTTGACAGCTAGGGTACAATGTACCCTAATCTTGGTCTATGGGTGTTGTGGTGATGTGTGTTTTGGAGGCAATCATTATATAATTTGTATAGAAAATGGTAGGGCCTGGAGGTGGCTATATTATCTTTGCATATTTGAGAGTATTTATTATATAATTATTATGGTTTAGCATATTGTATATAGGATAACGGTGGTAAATCAAGAGAGACTCTGCTGAAATTTCTTCTAAATTTACCATTAGTAATGCTCTAGGGAGGAGGGGCATTATAAGAACTTTAATGAACCAAGTAGAATAGTTTAACATATGACATCTACCTTAACTATCTACTCATTCATTCAAAAGAGTATAGTACATGGTTTAGTATATGACGTCTACCTTAACCATCTACTCATTTATTCAGAAGAGCACAATGCATGGTTTAGCATATGGCATCTACCTTAACCACGTACTCAAAGATAATCAAGATAATTTACATAATTAGTGATTAGATAATTAAATAAATCATATGATTGCGTTATACACAATGAATGAAGCAAGATGATATTGAATTAATAAACCAACAATCTTTGTTAATAATAAATATCAAGGAGGGCTACATTGTTGTCCCAAAAAAAAGAATTTAGTTCATACTGAAAACAAACATAAAGCTCTCTGAAATATGCATGATTATAGAACTCGAAATCCTTTTCTTGCTCCCTTGGAAAACTTCTCTTGTCCAATTTCTCTCATCTGTGGTCTAGATGCGTCCTTAAATAACCCAAGCAGCAGGGTTTTAATAAAACTCCTCCATGAATTGCAATGCTTTTACGCATAGAGATCCTCTTCCAATAATAGCTCAGTATTTCCCTAAGAAAATTTAACTTTAAAGACATTGCAATGCATAAAAATAGAAGTTCTCAAAATAATTGAATTGCTATGTATCGTGGGTTCTAAAAATTGCAACACAATGTTGGGCCTAAAATTAGCTTCCAATAATAACTTTTCAATTTGTACTCTCATACTCTTAAAATTGCAATATTTGATGCATGGAAAAATAACCCAATTTATGCACTTCCAATTCCAGACTTTGATTTCAAACTTTGTTTCTTGTTAAGCTGCTTCAGAGGTACTAAAGATCAAGCTACAAAATTGAATTCCTACTTCAGAGGCACTGAAGTTAGTTTACAACTTTTGAACCCCTTTAGTCCCTTTGTAATATTAACTACGGAGGCACCAAGTCTACTTTGGAGTCACCCAAGTCAACTTTGGAGACACAAAAGTCAACTTTGGAGCTTCTAGAGCAGTTTTAGTATAATTATCCTAACTTACTCATATGAAATCCAAATTAAGTAATTATTATTAAGTTGAATAGATAATTTCAACAACTCATTTTGATTACTTTTCCTAATTTAGCTCATATAATGAGTTGTAGGAGCTTAAAGTGATGCCTTGTGTACATTCGAAATTGATGCTTTGAAGGTCTCTAAAGAGAGTTACACTATTTTGGTTGTAACTTCCTCAAGAAAAATCAGAATCATATGATTTTTGATTTACTGGAAAGATAACTTCAAGGGATAAAACTTATCTTTTGACCACTTGAGCTTAATCCATCTCCATCTATACCCCAAATAGCCTCAAATTGATGCTAAGTTTCACCTCGATTTGGGGCCGTAACTTGGCAATGGAAGCCATGACATCTAAGTTGTTTTCTAAATTTTCTTGCTTTGTTGTTGAATGTCTAATTTTTCATAATTTTGAAAGCTCCAAAGCATGATTCTACTTTATTCACTTGTTCTTATCATATTGTTTTTCATTTTGTAAGCCCTTGAATTTTGGTATAAGACCGTCTTAATAATTCAGGTATAGTAATGAGTGAAGTTTGGTAAGTTTATAAAGTTTAATTTAATTAAGTGTGAATTAAAGTG
>JAYJMB010048812.1:0-29872 GCA_036873735.1 Pouteria campechiana
ATTTCCTCTGAATTTACCACTAGTAACGCTCCAGGAAGGAGGGGCGTTACACTATCATTATGAATAATCTTTAATTTATCTGAATAACCAAAAATAAGTAATAATTGAATAACAAACAAAATGGATAGCTTTGAACAAAATATATCAGGGTATGAAAACTCTAAAGGATTGATTTCATTTATGCTTCATTCATGGTGTTCTCAATGTATTACCAATTGATCATTGCATTGGTTTATAAATAAAAAATGCAACAACACTCAACTCCCTCCCCCAAGTGCCAAGTCAAGTGTCTATTCCTAACATTCTAATTTTGATATCCCTATAAAAATTAGAACATTCTAGGATTCTTAGGAATGATTTTACAAAGCCTAGAGGCTCTCTCTCGAGTCATTTATGAATTTATGTTACAATGCCTAGATCCTATTCAGGGTTACCTCTTCTGAGTGTCAAACCCTAAATACATTATCATTCAATACATGGCCAATCGATTGAAGGCATTAAACACCAAACATCACAAATACACCAAATGCAAGATAAATAAATCCATTCATTGGTTAATCCATGAAATTCACATAAAATCTATCTCCCCTCTAGAATGGGAACATTAGCTACTTATGATGGAGCATAAATCAATCAAATAATCATTCAACATTATCAAAGTTTAAATCCCCAAAATAAAATCCAAGATACAAAGAAAGAAAGCATATGAAATAGAGGAAGCTTAAAATCTTCCCCTTTCAGCTTGACTTCCAATCCTTGAAATCAATCTCCTATGCTTTGATCTTCAACCTTGATCTTCTCTTCTTCAAAGCCTCCAAAAAGAACCCTAAAATCTCTAGCAAAGACTCTCTACAAACCCTAACCAAGGAACTCCCCAAAAGCCCCCAAAGCTCTGGTGCTGTAGCGCCAAAGTTGCTACTTGCATATGATGTGGTTTGGTTGAGTTGGGCACCGCAGTGCCAAAATTGCTACCTTCTTTGTGATGTATTTTTGTTGCTCCATTTCACCCTTTTCATCCTCCAATCACTTGTAATTTGTTTTTCTTCTACTTTAGCTACATTCTTCCACTCTTCAATGTACCTAGAAAAATATATAAAACATATGAAATGCATACAAATTTTCAAGGATCAATAAGTAAATAAGCTTGCTCAATACTAAATATAAGTGAATAAAATTCACTTATCACTTCCCTTGGCCTTTTCAATTGTCTAGGCCTCCTTGCCTTTTCTGTGATTGAGCCATCTGAGGTAATAGATATTCCCATTCTCTTCAGTGTCACTTTGTCAACCATGTCTAAATATTTGAATTCCTCTAATACCTCATGAGATAGATCTACTTTTGCTTTTCTTAGTATTTTTCCCATTGCCATTCCGGAAGGTAGAGGATATCTTGTAGAGGATTTGACTTGATAGAGATGTTTGGACATGAGTTTGGCCAAATCCAACTTCTTCTTAAATTTCAATGCCCAAAGAATCTTTGCATTTCTTTCAGAAATATTATCCCTGCCTCCAATCTTGGGATAAATATTATTGTTTAGAATGTTGCGGGCAAGCTTCAAATTTATATCTAGATGTTTGGGATTTAGACTCTTTACATCATCACCAATAGCCACATTTTCTACTTGTGAGAATAGTTCTTTTCTGAGGGTTGACCACTCAAATGTTAACCTTTCAACCATAGGAAGATTTAAGCATTCTCTGATGCTCTTAGGAGAGAGATTTATTTCTTTGTCTCCAATCCAAGACTTCTTTAATTTTGGGTCATAGTTGCAGAGAAGTACTTTTACCATTCTAGAATAACATTTGCCTCTGCAACTCATGAACCCTTTCCAACCCTGAAAGCTTATCCAATCACACACTTCCAACTTTATGCTTTCAAAGGCATTGAAGTCAATGACACTTTCCTTTAACACCTTTCTCTCACTATACACTTTCATGAACTAATGACAACTTTGTTCATCATTTCAGAAGGTTACCTCAAGAAGTCTGTTTCTCTCTACTCTTCTCTTCTGAGTTGAATGTGCATCCCCTAATTCCTTTTATCACTTCTTCTTCTGGATGCAGGTACTAAAGACATTTTTGTGACACTTGAATCCCTCATTTCAACAAGTCAAGGTTTAGGGTTTTGATGGGGATTTTGATGGAATGAGCTTAAATGTTCTTGGTAGCAAAGAGGGAAGTGAGCAAATGGAAATGACGTGCCAAAACATTGAGAGATGGAAAAGGGAATAGTAGGGATTTGAATTGCCTTCTTTCAAAAAGGGTATTTATGTTGTTAACAATGAAGGGAATAGTAAGTTTGGGACGAGCTTAAATGGGGTTTTCTCTGATTTTCCTACGAACAACAAGAGCCTCGGACAAAGTTGGTAGCTTCAAAAAAATATGCGGACAAAGTAGATGTCATAACTTCATCTGAGAGTTGATTTTGGATGATGTGCAATTTGATTTTATCTTTTATCAGTGATGTGGATGTTTGTCTGAGAGTTTATTATTATGTGTAGGACAGATTTGATTATTAAAGTTATTTATGAAAATTTGAATAATTAATCTCTTAATATTTAGCTTAACTTAGAGTACTTTTTATGCCATGTGCATAGATGAAATAATAAAAAGCACACAGTCGAGAGCATTTTTTACAAGCTAAATGATGTGCAATAAGTACATAAAAAGAATCTAGTATAATATGCTCTCAAATATTTGTCATGTTTGTTAAGTAGCCATGCTTGGTAAATCATAAATTGCTCTTGTGGTACTCAAATATATCTAGATTAGCAATATTGTATCTTATTTTTTTGTACTTATAATTTCTTTGGTGTATATAGCATCTATTGCATCTGCAACATTCTTAGGCACCCAAATCAAGTTCTGTTTGGGTCTTTGTTTTCTTCCAAAATGATTTCAATATTTCTTATGTTGCTGTCCACATTTTCCTTTTTGTTTGGTTTTCAATGGATGTCAAGGTTTTTCTAAGGGCATTGTTCTCAGCCTTGACAAGCTCAAGCTCATTGATGGTACATTATTTGCTCTTAAGCTAATTATTTTCTTCTTTAAGTTTGGAGCATTCATTGGTCATTCTATCTAGCTCCTTTTTCATGTCCTTATATTTGGAATTTAAAGCCTTGAAATCATCATAAAGATCTTCTAGAAATTTGTTGAAAATTTAGAGCTTTAATCTCAAAGAATACCTCATTGTTGTTAATTGCCATGAGACTAAAAGTTCTTATCTTCTTTTCTTTAGCTCCTCTAAATTCTTTATGAATTGATTCTTTTGATATTCCTTATTCTTGCATAGAATTAATTGCTTTGGTCCCTTGGACCTTGTTAGTTTCCATCATAGATAATCTCTAGTTTATCCCATATATCTTTAGCATAACTACACATAGATATTCTATCAAACTTAGTAGGGGACAATGCATAATGTAAATAAATTCTTCCCTTAGTATCACTTTCTACAATGCATAATGTAAATAATTTTTTCCCTTAGTATCACTTTCTATGAGTCCTCTTGGGTATATATCTCAATAGCATTAAGGATAGCTAGGCCATTATGAAATTTTGCATTTCGAATTTCCAAGACCCATAGTAGATACTATCAAGGTGTGGTGGTCTGGAAAAAGATTGTTCCTCAACAGGAGTGTTGTGGAACGAATTGGCCATAAGAATCTCTTCACAAGTTAAATTTTGATAATCAAGATTAACTAGTGAAGCCTACTCTGATACCACTTGATGGTCCCATTTAATAGGTACCTCAAGAGGATTGAGCATACAAAAATTAAGGCCAGATAAAATTTAATGTGTTGGATAGGAATGAGACATAAATCAAATAGAATGAGACACTAAGAATTTTTATAGTGGTTCGGCCCAACTCAGTACATACTCAACTCTTTGTGTTAGCTTCCCTTCACTGCACTTAGGTTCCACTAACATAGGTAGGTTTCCCAAGAGCTCACCAACAAAATTCAATTTTCTAAGCTCACCAGAAACTCATTAGTTTCTAAGATCATCAGTAAACTTGATGATTTTTTTGAGCTCACCATGAACTCATACAATCTGGTTTTTCCTTAAGCTCACCAGAAACTTAGTTGGTTTCTAAGATCACTAATAACTTATAAGGAAGATAAATTATAATAAAGTTGTACAACAATTTGCTTCTTTATTAGGTTGATTTGTAAAAAAATTAAGCACAAATAGAATAGGTATTCAATGAAGTGCAAAGTATATCAATACTCTAGAAATATGATGATGATAGAGCTTGAAAGCAGATTAACTTTTAGCATAGTGGAGATTGAATATCTTAGAGGAAGAATTTTTCCTTGAGAGAGAAGTTGCATGTTTATGTGTTTTCTTCTTTTAATTTTTCTCTCTTCTTCCTCAATTTTTCTTCCTTGTCTTTGCATTGCCTTTATACTATATTTGAATTTCAACTGTTGATGGTAGATGGCTTCCATTGGATGTTAAAGACCATTCTAATTTTTCTCCTATTGAAAAGCTATCTTCTAATTAATTTGAATTAGTGGGAAAGCCTACAATGCCAACCTTGAATAAGGTAAATTTCTGGTATTGGCAAATATCGGACAAGGAGATGCTGCATAGCTGACTCTTTCATCATTTTGGAAATACGCTCATTAATTTTGAAGAGATGCAACTTCTGAGAATAGAATTGTTGATAGAATGAAAACTGTTATCCTTTGAATTTCTTTTCATTTTTAACTAATTTACTTTGTCTAGAGTTAATGTCTTCTATTCATGTGAAAGTTTTTCCAGAGAATGCAGCTAGCCTTGTACAAAGTAAGTAGCTTCTACTTGTGTGTATATTTGTCCAATTATTTCAGCCAATATCTGTCCGCAGAATTTATCTTGGGAGCTTTAATTTGCCTCTAATTAATTTTAGATAAACTGACTCTAAGTTGACTTATGTGAATTCGACACTTTGTCTGAGTCCACTATGGCACTTCTTGCTTTGTCTACAGTTAGTTTCAAATAAAGTAAGCTTTCATGAAATGTAAGGATGGTCAACTGGGTTCCAACTTCTTCTGAATTTTGTCCTAACTTTGTCCATGATAAGGTAACCACAATGTCATTAATTTGTCTGAAGTCAAGTTATGCTTCTGCTATCTAATTTTCTTCTTTAATCTTGGAAAAACACTATATGAAAAGAGTTTGTCAGACTTTGTTTGAATGAGAAGATGAAGAATGATTTGTCCAAATCTAGCTGAAGTGAGTCTTTGTCTAAGGTTAAATTTGTCTAAAGAGGATTTCTATGGCAATTGAAACTTTGTTAGGAGTTCCTTGTAGCATTTCTTATACCAAATATATTCTTCGACTGAAGTGTACCTTTAAGTGCTTAGATCAGATGATTGAATCATACTTAATAACTCCAAAAGGCTTGGATGTTATGACTTCAAATATGTTTTGTAGCTTTTGAGATCTTTTCAAAGTTTCATTGTTATTCTTTCTGAGCATTTATCTATGATCTTTCTTGTATGCATTGTCCACTGATTTGGGTTATTTTCCTAAGTTATCTTTTATATTTATTATTGTAACACTAGGCAACATAACAGTTAGTACCTTAATTGTCCATTCATATGTTATTGCTCATCATCAAAACTTAACTGTTTGCTACTTTTATCATAAGGTTAAGTGGTTTGGTTCAACACACTCTTCCAAGAACTCTCCTTAATGTCTTCGGTTCCACTATCTTAGAAATAGATACAACTAATGTGAATACTGATGAGCTCATATTTTACTCTATCATAGTACCTAAATTCACATATTTTAGATCTATAATTGACATGATTTTATTATGTTATAATTACATTTGATTAAATATTGCAATTAATGGAGTTTGTTTGTGCTTTAAGCATCAAAACATGTCAGAAAGGAGCTAAATATGAAATATGCGTCACTTAGAGGCCATTGTTGGTAATATGGAATTGATTTAGCAAAAATGTTAAACATAGAAGTTTCATTCCTTAATGTTGTATACCCAAAAAATCAAGAATCATAGGATTTGGAAATCATATGTTGAAGTTATGGAAAAAATACTACAATTATCTCAGACTTCAGACTCGCTGAATAGGACAAAGGCATCACTTGTAGCCAATTTTTATCACAGATAGAGGCTGACTTGGAAAACTTGGTCAACACTAAAGTTGTATCCCTTGAAATTATCTCTCCAACACATCATAAATGATGTAATGTTAAGATTTTATGAGATATTTATGGTTGAAACACTAAACTTGTCTCTGGTGAACTGATATTGGGCGCCGTAGTGCCCACTTGCTGGACATGGTGCAATTTTTGTACAAAAGTTAGGTGCTGCAACACCCAGCTAGTGTGGAATTGCATTATTTTTAGTATTTCGCATATTGTGTGAGCAAAATTACTTGGGGAATCTGTATGGAAGTGTAAAATAACCCTAAATTGGGTTATTTAAAAGGTTTTTAACCTGGAAACAAGGGAGTTTTTAGAATTTTGGTGGAGCAGTTCAATATTTGAAGAAATTGTGGTGCAAAGCTAGAGGGCAATCAATATCAACTAAGAGTTTTATTATTCTTTCTTATTCTTCCTTTAATATTTAGATCATGTTTAGAATACCTAGAATTATTTTTAATTTTATTATGAGTAGCTAAACTTCTCTTTCTAGAGGAAAGATGGACCATATATAGATATTATGGTATGATTAATTAGTTAAATTAGTGAGAGTTTTCATTAGTTTAATTATGATGACTTATTCTTAAGACTTTTAATTTATTTTTCATCTATTGAATGACTTTATATTTAGGATTTGATAATCGGGAGAGGTAATCCTGAATAGGATCTAGACATTTGTAATATCTCAGGATTTGAGGTAATGAATTAATTTTATTATGAAATAATGGTGCTATTTTTCTATCATGAGAATGATTTAATGATGCTATTTTTCTATCACGGGGATTGTTAGGAAATCATGTCAAATTGATACTCAAATGATGTGGACAAAATAAATCAACTTGTTACCAAATGTTACCTGAAACATGAGTTATATTTTATTGGATTTTTGTGCACTGATTGATGTCAAATTACTAAATAATTTTACAATGATCAAGGATGATTAGCATGATGTTTAAACATGGTGATTAATGATGTAAATTAGGAAATTTAATATGATTTTTGAAATTTTCATTCTTCCAGAGCAGTTTTACTATTTTGAACATAAATTCTTTGTACAAACTTGGAATTGGATGATATTTTCTGCATTATTTAGATACTTTCAAAGAGTATAACTTCATGTTGACTACATTTCCTAATTAAGCTTATATTTTGACTCATGGGTCCCACAAAGTGACACCTCTTGAATTAGAGATGGTTGTAGTGTTTTGACTATAACGTTTTCATACAAAATCAAAATTTAGTAATTATTCATTTATTGGAAAATTGACAACAAAGGCTGCAACTTTTGTGTTTACCACTTTTGATGAATCAACCCCCATATGTGCCAAATATTTGAGACAAGTGACATTCATTACAATGACATGTGTATTTAGTTAAAATTTGGATTTTTTTGGAAATCTTGAATGTTTATTGATAATCAAATTGTTGCCCAATTTAGGTGTGAATAAAAGTGCATATATAGTTGTTGAATGTGATGATTTAATTGTACAAAAAAAAATTCAGTTTATATGGGACATGGATTATGGTGTATTAATTAGCATATTACCATCCAAAATTAGAAGTAAGTTGATAATTTAGTTGCTGCCCAATTTTGATTACTATTGATTACAAAAAATTATGTTAATCATGTCTATAGATTGGTAAATTATTAACACATGAATATAAGTATATTATATATGTTTAACTATCCAAATTGTAATAGAAATTAATTTCAAAATCTAATGTGAAATCAGTTGGAAAATATTCGACGCATTGTAGAAAATTTAATTTGAGTAGTTGCATCAATTGAGGAGTTTAATTGGAGTTGCTAAGTGCTAATTATAGAGAATACATTAAATGGAGGGGGTTGAATTGGGATGCAAGTGGAGTTTCTACATTGGGTTGTAAGCTACGCAAGTTGTATTAGATGAGAACCCTAATTGCTCTACCATTAAACTCACTCCAACAACCTTCTTCTCCTCTCCTTCTCAATGCAAATAGCTTACTTCCTTCCTCCATCTCAACATCAATCAGAAACCATATTCATCATTCAATAATTTCTTCTTCATCTAATCTAAGTGGGCACTAAGGTTTTCATCAATCAATCAATATATTAATTGGGCAGCAATATTCTCTAGTTTTCCAACGTGAAAGGTGAGTTTAAATATGATTTTTTGATTTACTTTTAGCATGGAAAATCATGATTTACAAGAGCTTTATAATGTTGGTGAAAATTAATTAGGAATTTGTGTAATTAGGGTTACATTGAAGATCAAATTCATCGGTGTCATTGACCCTAGAAAAAGGGGTCGAATTGAAGTGTTTTGAATGAGAAATTCATGTAAATTAAGAGAAAATAATCTTAGAATGAAAAACCCTAATCTAGTTCATGAAATATGGGAAATCTAGGGTTGGTTACTTAGTTGAAGATGTGGTGAATGTAATCCATGAATTTAACAATAATTTATGTGTTCTATATGATAAGATTAATGTAGATTTATATTGGTATGAAAGATTAAATTGAAAATCATAAAGTTAAGGGCTGCTTACTTTATGGAGATCATGTGGAACATGTTATGAATGATTATTGATGATTAATGTGTTTAGTCATATCAATAATGAAGCAGAATCATATGAAAACTTGACTAGGATGAATCATGTATGAGAATTTATCAATGGGAGGGCAATTATGCAAAAGTTAGGGGTTGTTTTGAAAATAATGAAATTACCAAATTGTAAATTGAGAAACATGATAATTAGAATGATTATTACCTTAAAAGATGATGTAAAAAGTGTAGAAACATTGAATTGGTGAATGAGAATGGAAAACTCTAGAATTAAACTTGGTTAAGGTGGTAATAATGTAAGGGATATTAATTTGCATAATTATAGCATGTAAATAATTTAATATGTTATGATGAATGTAGGATTGAGACTTGATTGAAAGAGTGGATTATTTTGGTTGCTTGGCATAGAAGGAAGAAATTTGAATTTGTGGAGATTTGAGATAAGTAGGTTTTTCCTGAATTCGTGCATGATTGGACATGATCTTGTATACTGGCATATGGGCACCAAATTTTATTGATATTTGGTTTCAATGATGTGTAATTGAAATTACAAAACCATTTTATGTTTGGATTTGACCACATGCATATTATATCATGATTTAAGCTTTTATTATATTATGTTGTGATTCAGTTTTTGGCCATTTGACATGAGTTGAGTATAATATTGGCATGCATATGGTTGAGTTACATGAGTAGATGTATGTTATATGCTATGTGGCTTAATGTATAGCTTGTGGCTTATTGATTACTTATGTAGCATGTATAGCCTGTGTTGCTAAATGGTTACTTCTGTAGCTGATTGGTTGCCCGTGTCACATATGGAGCTTATGTGGCTAGATGTTGGCCTTGATGACCTGTGATAATGATACGTTGAGACAGGCATGGTATGATACTTAAGTAATGTTGAATTGTAGTTGTGAGTTTGATGCACTTGAATTCTTTAGTAGATGTGTTTGGTATTGGTGAACCTGTTGTGATCCCTATCAAGCATTAAGGGCAGGGCACTCTTGGGACTCTGCACAGGTGGTGAATTCCTAGCACGACATGAGGTGGACTTGGCAGGCTTCTAGGTAGGGATACAGGGATGGACCATCTGTACATCGAAGAGGGGGAGGGTGATTTCTTTATCTTTAATAAATCTTGATAATGATGCATTGATAAAGTATATATATTGATGAGGATATCATAATGATGTCATTGTACATGAGTCTTGGTTATGAGTATGACTCAATGGTAATGATGTATTTAGAGAGTATGTCTGATCTGGCTAAGTTCGGTTCTAGAAGTGAAGACATGTGTATTATGTTCATGGGTACATGTTGTATTGTCATGACATTTAGCATACCATGGATTTATATGTCGCTTGGATTGAGTATATGTATTTCAGCATGCTTTTCTCTTTGAATATTTTCTTATAGTTTTTTGCTTTGCCTACTTACTGAGTTTGCCTGGAGTCATGCCATTTTATCGCCATTTTCAATTGACAGGCTAAACAATGGAGCCCAACTGGGGGTTGGCACTCATGACTGAGATTAAGGAACAACCTTTATGATGTATGGATGAATTAGAATTTAGAACTCATATATGAATATGACATCTAATGTGTATAATAATTAGAAAGGTTTCAATTCTTAAGGTGTATTGGGTATGTATGATATAGTTATATTAGCATGTTATTATGTGGATTATAGTTATATATTTTTCTTATATGTCTGGTTGTGCCTTGCCATTATAATACGTCATACATTATGATTCTAGGCAGTGTGGGTGTTTGTTGTGTTAATTGTGATAGTGATGTGATATGAGAATTAAATATAGAATGTTGTACAAGTATAGAAACCCTTATATTTCAAGGGAGGCTGTCAAATTTTTGATAGAACCCTCCTCTAGGATAAAAGATAGTCAAAATGCATAGGCCCCTAAGATAGTCAAAATGCATAGGCCCCTAGGTGGGCTGTTACAATATCATAACATGAAATTCTATATGACTCAGAAGAGCTTTTAGATTTTGTAAGTCAAATTATAATTCCTCGCATGTATATGATTGTATAGCAGTATAGTGTGCTAGGCAAGGGTCAATCCCATAGAGAACTTTCAAACTAATTCAATTATGTCTAGTTACAGAAACTAAGCTATCCTAAATCAACAAAATAAATTAAAAACTAAGTGAATAAAAGTTGTTGAAATGTTGGTGTTAATTCAATATCTTAGGTTCATTTTATCCACTATATGATTATTATTGTTAGGTGTTTAGGTTTAAATCAAGTATATTCTCCTGTTCCAATTACCTATGGCATGTAGTGTAATTAAGGTTGAAAACTTATGAAGATTAGAAGAACTTTAATGAACCAAGTAGAATAGTTTAGCATATGGCATCTACCTTAACCACCTACTCATTCATTCAAGAGAGCATAGTACATGGTTTAGCACATGGTATCTACCTTAACAATGTACTCAAAGATAATCAAGTTACTTCTCATAATTGGTGATCAAGCAATTAGATCAATCAGATAATTATATTTAACATAATGAATGAAACAAGATGATATTGAATTGATAAACTAGAAATCTCTATTAACGCAAATATCAAGGAGGGCTAAATCATTTACACAGAAAAAGAAAATTATTTAATGATAAAAAGAAAAAGAAAACTCTTTAGAATATGCATGATTGTAGAACTCAAAATCTCTCTTGATTCCTTACAGAACTTCTCTCCTAGAAACTTCTGTGCCACCCTATGTATCTTGAACTGTGTTCGTCCCCTACACTTAATTCTGGACGTCCTTAAATAATCCAAGCAATAGGGTTTTAGTGGAACTCCTCCATGAAATGCCATTTCTTTATGTACAAAAATCCTTTTCTAAGAATAACTAAGTCTTTCCACATGAAAATATAGCTTCCATGCATAAAAATAGGAGTTCCAAAGTAAATTGAGTTACTACATGTCCTGGTTTCTAAAGATAATTACTGAAAATTGTAACATCCTTATGCCTAGAAATTAGCCCTTGAATATAACTCCACAATTTGAGTCTCAAACTTCTAAAGAATTTAGCAACACTTATGCTGAAAAATCAACTTCCAAAGATAACTCAAATAGTGGAGTATTATAGCCCCCAATTGTTAAAAATACTTTAAACTCATTGCTTATTTTTGAAATAATAGCTTGGAATTCAAAAGCAGATTCATCATTTTTGAAATTTCCATGTATCCAACTTCTATTTAGTAAAACTATTTTCTGCATTTGTCGCAAGTTTCTGCATTGTTTTAAGTTAGTTTTGAACAATTCTACTTTGTCTTAGAAAAAGTTCTTCTTTCAACAATTTGTCTCGAGTTAGTTTTGGACAAAGTTACTTTGTCTCAAAAAAATGTTTTGCTTTCAACAATTTTTCCAAAATCAGTCCACTTTGTCTTAAGTTAGTCTTCGGACAAAGTAGTTCTATCAACTTTGTCTTAAGTTAGTTTTCAGACAAAGTAGTTTTGGAGCAATTTTAGTGTTTTGATCATAACTTTCACATATGAACTCAAAATTACACAATTATTAATTAATTGGATAGATAATTTCATGGGCTATAATTTCATGTTGATCACTTTTTCTAAATTAATCTCCTTCTATGAGTCATCTGCCCTCAAAGTGACACCTTTTATCTCAAATGAATTTCCAACACATGAAGCTCTGGAGATAGCTATAGTGTTTTAGTTATAAAATTTTCATAAAAATTTGGAATAATGTGATTCTTGATGTGTAAGAATGAAGTATAAAACTTTCATGTTGAACACCTTTTCCAAATATGCCTCCATCAATCCCAAAAACTACTTAAAAGTGATGCCTTTTGTAATCTTCAGTTTCATTTTACAGATTTTGATGTCTATAATAGGACAGACTCTATTAAGTGCAATATTCACTTGAATTTCAATATAAACATTGAAAACACCTTAAAAGAGGATCTTAAATATATGAATTTTGGTATAAAAATATGATATATTATGAGCTTATCATAAAATCATTCAAAAGAACCATAAATCTTAATGCATTCTTAATCTTCTAATTTTTATAGGATGTTGAAATTGGGGTATTGAGAATAGATATTTGACTCAACACTCGAGAGCAGGAGTTAAGTGCATTGTAATTCTTGATTTGTAAACCAAGAGAATAACCAATATATATATAATGAGTTGAAAATACCATGGTTGAAACATAAGTGAAATCGATCATCTAGAGCTTCTTTATCTTAATTTCTTCAAAGTCTATTTAGTTTTACTTCTTGTTCAATTTCTGAGTTTTCATTTTTTAATTAAAGTTAGGATTATTTACTATAATGGCTAGTTATTAATTGAAATTTGTCATCCCCGTGGAGACGATAACCTTCTCATCATTATATTATAAAACTTAACACCATACACTTACAGTTGAATTGCAATGAACAAGTTTTTGGTGCCATTGCTAGGGACTAATTTTATTTTAATTTCTCACTAATATTTTCATAATATAATTCTAGTTTTAATTTGAATTTTTATTTTTCTTTTGTTTTCTCACATTTATATCTAATTTTATCTCTTTTTGCTTTCTTGACAATGCATCCAAAATCCTAGAGCACTTGATTTGACTCCTTTGAATCCAGAGATCGAAAGAACACTTTGAGAAATTTGGAAAGAAAAGTGAGTCAAATCAAGCATAATGGTAGATCAAGCACAGTAGAGGGTGATCAAAGATTACTTCAAGCCGGTGGTCAATGACAATTATTCAAGCATCACTTGTCCAACAATTAATGCTAACAATTTCAAGTTAAAGCTTGCTTTGATCAACATGGTGCAACAGAATCAGTTTGGGGGTTCACCAAGTGAATATCCAAATATTCACTTGGCGATGTTCAGAGAGATAATTGATATTGTGAAGATGAATGGTGCTTTAGATGATGCCATCAAATTGAGATTTTTCTCATTCTCTTTAAGGGACAAAGCAAGAGTCTATAGCCAGGGAGCATCACTACATGGGATGAGATGGTAGAAAAGCTAGCAAAATTCTTCCCACTAGCTAAAACTACTCAACTCATAAATGAAATAGGTTAGTTTAAAAAGATGGATTTTGAGCCACTTTATGAATGTTGGGAGAGATTCAAAGATCTAATCGAAAGATGTCCTCAACATGGTTTTCCTGACTGGCTTTCAATCCAATTGTTCTATAGTGGGTTGAATGGTTAGACAAGGATAATAGTAGATGCTACTTCTAGAGGTTCACTGATGGGAAAAATTGAATTAGATGCCTACTCCTTGCTTGAAGATATGGCATCCAACACTTTTCAATGGCCTAATGAATGCAATATGGTGTGAAAAGTCACTAGTTGTTTTGAGGTAGATCCAATCACAGCTCTCATAGCATAGATGTGACCAGTTAACAATAGCAATTCAGCATCATAGGGAGTTTCAATTTTGGGAAAGTCTTCTTTTACAATTGGATCATACATGGCTACAGATCAGACCAAGGAAGAGGTGTAGTATGTGAACAATTGAGGTTACAACAACTATCATGAAAATAACCTACCAACCCATTATAATCCAGGATTGAGAAATCATGAAAATCTTTCTTATGGGAATCCTAGGAATGCCATAAACCTTCCTGTTGGCTTTCAGCTTCCACATCAATCTCAACAAGCATAAATGAAGCCATCACTTGAAGATTTCATGAATGCTATTAGTACCTTCAATAGCACCTTTGTAACAGAAAGTCGATCAAGATTTTCAACAAGTGAAGCAAGACTTGAGAGAAATGAAGTAAGACTTGGAAATATGAGTGCATCTATCAAGTCTTTGGAAACTCAAATTGGTCAACTTACAAATTCTATTAATAATCCTAACAAAGGTGCTTTTCCAAGAACACATACAAGAATCCAAGGGTGCAATGCAACATTGTAACATTAAGGAGTGGAAGAGAATTAGAATCTCCAAGGAAGCATGATGAGTCACAATCGTTCTCAACATCAATGGATCAAGAAGCTGCACAAGGAAAAGAAGAGGAAAAGAAGAAAGAAGAATACAAAAGGGAAAATTATAGACCTGGGAGGATTATATTTCCTAATCTTCCTCCAATTGTAAAAACCCCACTTCCTTTTGCTCAAAGATTTCAATAAAAGAAAATTGATGAACAATTCAGCAAATACTTGAAAATTTTTAAGAAAATTCACATTAATATTCCTTTTGTAGAGGCTTTGTACTAGATGCCTAACTATGCCAAGTTCATGAAGGAAGTCATATCCAAGAAAAGAAAACTTGAAGAATTTGAGATAGTGAAGCTGACAGAAGAGTGTAGTGCTATTTTACAGAGGATGCTTCCTAAAAAATTGAAGGATCCAAGGAGTTATACTATTCCCTATTCTATTGGAAATTCATCTTTTAAAGCACTATGTGATCTTGGTGAATCTATTAATTTAATGCCTTTATTTATATTTCAGAAACTTGGATTAGGAGAGGTGAAGCCAACTAACATGAAAATATAATTACCAGATAGGTCTTTAACTTATCCTTGGGGTATTATTGAAGATGTGTTGGTAGGTAAACAAATTCATCTTCCCAGTTGATTTGATTATCATAGACATGGAAGAAGATCATGAGGTGCCATTGATTTTCAAAAGACCATTCTTAGCAACTGGAAGGGCTTTATTATTGTGTAGTGTGGTGAGTGTAACAACTATGGTGTTGAAATTTGGGAAAAAAATTTGCATTTAGTAAAATAAGGAATTTAGGTGATACATGGTGTTTTATAAAGAAATTTGTTATGGAAAACTAAATTGAACAAAGAGAATGACTTCATTAGTATTTTGAGTGAAAAATAACTTAAGTGGTGATTTTGAGTAAGGTCATGTATATGATTTGAATGACTAATGTAGCATGATTATTATGTATAATGTAATGTGTATAAGATATTAAATCAAAATTTTGAGATAATTTTAGAATTTTGAACTATTAAGTTAAAAGTTATGTGAAGAGAACTAAAATGGTAAAATTGAGCAAAGGGATGATTATGATCTTTATGAATGACCTAATATGAGATGTGTGGGGAATCTTGGTTTAAGATTTGAGTGTAATTTGGAATGAAATAGAATGTGGAGTCATTGATAGCAGAAAATTCAGAGAGAATTAAGTTAAAACACTTGAATATGTAATTTTTGATAATTAAACTCAAATGAGGTAGTGAATAGTATGAACATAATTCATTTCATATATGTGATGTGTGGAAAGTAATTATTAAAAGATTTGAAATGTTTTATGTAAAAAGGGGGCTATAGTGATCTTTTATAAGTGAAAATGTTGAATTTGAACAATGTTTCATTGTGATTGATTTTTGACATCAATAATGGATTATTTTGAAAAAGTGTTCAACTTGAAAGTTTTAGATCATAAAATTATTTGACCAATGGAAGTCAAATCACTCAATTCTGATGTCATGTGAAGAAGTTATAACTAAAAACCAAAGTTGTTACAAATAATTGAAAAATAAAAAGATGAATAACAAGGGTCAACTTTATGGATATTTTTGACATATTTGGGGGATGATTAGGAAAACGTCAGAATAGTTGTATCTCTTGAAGTTATGTTTCTAATGCCTTAAAAATTAGGTTATTCGGATATTGAATGCAAAAGTTATTTTCAAAATACTATCATTATATTGAACAGAAAGAGCTTGCTGCCTTCAGAAAACATGTTTTCTTGCATCTAGAGAGAGCTTGCCATGGCAAGGCTTTACCTTGCCATGGCAATGTCATTTTTCTGCTTTGGAAAGGTCATTTTCTGTAACAGCAAGGCTCCAGAATTGCACGTTTTGGCCATCCAGCAAGACCTTGCCATGACAAGACTTTCCCCTGCCACGGCAAGAGTCCTATAGAGCATCGGAAAAACACAATTTTTAAACCCCCAAACCTCATTCCGTTTTCTTCCCTACTACCAAACCCTTTACCCTAACCCCCATTTAACCAATTTACATGCTTAATTAGTTAGGAAACAACTTGATTTAGATGGGTAATCAAGTTGGCATGTTTCTTAGCTTCACTTTTGATAATTTGGATGGTGTGAAATAGAAAAAGATCTAATTCCTCGCAAATAAAAGGGGTTAATGGTAGCTTTGGGCATGAATTCTCATTCATGAATGGAAGACACACTTATAATTCATGGTAAGTTATTTTTATTAACTGATTTGTGAATTTTTGTTAGTTAGGGTTTTGGAGTTATGGAATTTTTGGGGGGAAATGATGAATTTGGTATGGAAATCATGGGGGAAATGATTTTATGGGTCGATTATAGTGATTTGGGCATAATAATCCATGGATTTGGCTTACTAGGGTTTTCAACCAATCTATGAACAATGATTTTCCCCAAATTAGTAGTTTATATGTAATATAAGTAATAATTATGGGGAAAAAATTAAGATATGAATTAAATTATTTTGAGATTCGTTTGGGAATGAAAAATCTAATTTTTGGACAAAGACCCCATTTGGGTTAAAAAGGATTTTGACTATAAAGTATTTAAGTGACAAATTGGGCCAGTTGAGGACTTAACTAGCTAGTTTGTTTTGATCATTGAAGTTAATGGCATGTTAATTATATTGTATAAGGATTTGGATTTCATATAGTTAAATATAGAATTATTTAAGATTCTCTATTGAGATATATGAGTTTAGACATAATCATATTCAATAGTTTGAAAGAAATTAATTTGAGCTATGTTTGTAATGAATGAGATTTTACCTTGTACAAGATGATTTGAGAAGGATAAAACGGTATAGAGCTAGGAGAAAAGTTTGGAGCTAAGAATCTGAGGCAAGTAAGTGTCCTTCTTTAATTAATATGGGGATAAATATCCCATTTATTTGCTTCTGGGCATGCGTGTTTTGGATGGGGATAGTGGATATCCCATGTTTGATTGAGATTGATGTTATCTGATTATGAGGGATAGTGAGTATCCATAAGATTGAAATTATTAATGTTTTGAGTAAGACTTGAACATTTAACTAGTGGGATTGTGACATATTCCACTGTATGTGTCATTATTTTTGTTTATAAATGTCTATCAAAAGGGACAAAAATTATCCCATTTGAAATAATTGTAAATTATAAAATTTGATAATTATGATGTTGAGTATGAATGATATAGATTTTGGATTAAACATGATATGTCATTGATAATTGTTTATTGATCATCATTTGTTTATTTAACATGCCTACTTACTGAGTTGCCCAGACTCACGCCTTTTGGTTTGAAATTTTAGTTGATAGGCCAGATGAAGATTCCTAACCAAGGTTTGGGCTTAGTGAGCCACTATTGAAGACCATATTATTATAATAAATAATTTATATTGAAAATTCATATAACATTGTGTATTTGTATTCAAAGATCTCAAGTGATGTATAATTATATTAAATTATCCCTAATGTATATTGTAATGGAGTAACATGTCATAATAGTATAAAAATGTGCATATTATGTATCTTGGAATAAGTTAGGTTATTGCCATCATGGTGTGATACAGATTCTAGGTTATGGGAATGTAGATATGTGTGTTTTAAAAATTATTTTATTGATTTATTTGAAGTCAATATATAGTATGATTGTATAGGTTTGAATGGATGAAATTCAGAGGATGCTTTGCCAAATTTTGGGTAGAGCACCCCACCCTAAAAGTTGGCAATTTGAGGTGAAATACAGTGTAAAATAATAAGTCGCACCTGAAAAGGTGGGGCGTGATAGTGAGTTAACCTTGAGGGTAATGACGATGAGGTAAGGTTTAACATTTACCATGCTTTAGATTGTCCGGTCGAGAAGAATACTAGCAAAAGGATTGAGGTTTTGGATAATAGCATTGTGACTACTTTTATTGATGACAATGTTCAAGATCCTTTGGAACAATGCAATGAAAATTCCATTAGTCGATATAATAGGTAGAAGTGAGGTTGTAGATCATGTTCTAGCTTTGGGTGCACTACAATAAGAGAAATCCAGTGACATTATTGAGAATCTTCAAGAAGACTCATCAAAGGAGCAAGAAACAAAATATAAACCAAAGTTTGTTTAGAATACGGAAGAGTATTTTAAGGATGATGAAGAGGCTGACAAGATTAAAACTAACTTGGATGGTGTAGAGGAAGTCAATGAAGAAGATGTGACCAAGGAAGGGTTCAAGCATAAATTAGCATTATCAATTGCTACACCACCAAAATTTGAATGGAAGCAAATGCCTCAAAATTTCAACAATGCAATTTTTGAGAAGAATAATACTCTTCCAGCAATTAAATAACTAGAGCACCCCAAAGCCAAATTTCTTTACAAAGATGGAAGACTATAGTCAAACTGAGACTATAAACAAAGTGCTTCTTGGGAAGTAACCCAAGCTTTTAAACTTTTCCCTTTATTTCGTGTATTCTCATTAGCTTAGTTTAGTTTATTAATTTAATTTTTAATTTATTTTTCTAGATGTAGATGACCCATTCAAAAAGTTGTGCACACCATCAACAACAACCTTTCTACACTATCAGAGGAGAAAACATTGCCACAAGGAAGTTTCTTTCCTCCTTATGCATTTTTTTAACATTGAGAATAATTGGTTTAAGTTTAGGGGTATTTGGGGATTTTCATTCAATTTTGCGCAAATTATTTTCTTTAGGTCTGATTTTTTTATGAGTTCTCTTTTTGATCACTTAGCTAAGAAAATCTAAGAGCAATTGTGCAAAATTTGTGAATTTGAATGAGTTGGATTAATTCTCTCTTGATCATCATTAACCTACGCTAAGTTTTTGATTACCATTACACATGATTTAAAAGGAATGATTTATGAATTAATGTTTCTTGTGTTAGGTCTTTCTATTTCATGAATAATGAAATTTTTATTGAGCATATTATGTTATGAACATGTGAAGTGTATGTGGATTAGTTGATAATGTTTTGAATTCGGTGATATATTTTGACTAATATGAGCATGCTATAACTTGTATGATTATCCCTCATGGTAAAATTCTAGATAACATGTTCACATGAAAATGATTTAGGTATTCTTTAATCAGTTTGAGCCTTTCAAGCTAACCTAGTATATCACTGCATCACTGTCACTAGTGTCCCCATTGAGCCATAATGAAAGAATGGCATATGCAAAGAATGTAAAAGACCACCATTCAACTTTTCTTTCTTTAACCTCATTATCCAAACCCTTTCAGCTAAAAATCCATGCTTGACCTATTAAGAGACATATTCTATACACATGGTTGTTAGAGAGGTATGAGTAAAGAAAATGAAGATAAGTTTAGGGTTATTGAAAAGAAAAATGCCAAAAGGAAAAGAAAAATGGTGAAAAGAAAAGAATTAATAAGATTCATCCTTCAATTAGGGGATCACATCCCAACAAACTCAAAAGAAAATAATTTTGGGGATGTGGTAGTAATACAACCCATAAAAAGAAAGAGGAACAAATAGAAGTAAATAGAGTGAACATTCATGTGAAAATTCATTTATGATATGTTACTTTGTGAATCCCTATTCCTTTTCTTTTATTAGCCAAACCCAAGGCCCCATTATAAGCTTAACAAATATCTATTGATTCAAGTAGATAAAGTTTTCTACATTAGTAGACAAGGATTATGAATAGAAGGCCTATGTGATGTTTTATGGATATCATTAGAATCACTAAATTGATTTTTGTTGATTGAGAAGCACGTATGTAGCATGAGATTAACAAAGCACTCACACACACACAAAATTTCACTTCATGAAGAGATTGATAAAGAATGGGTTTCATGAGATTACTTGGCAAGTATTTTGAATGATTTCTGAGTTATGTGTAAATGTGTAATTTGTTTGGCATGTTCTTGATTGTTTGAGAGAGATTATCTTAATTGTTTTATGAAATATGATTGTTGTTTTGCTCGAGGATAATCAAAAGCTAAGTTTTGGGGTATTCAATGAGCTCATATTTTACCATGTCTTAATACCTAAATTTACATATTTTGGATCTTCAATTTACATGATTTTGTTGTATTATAATTTCATTTAATGAAATATTGCACTTAATGGAGTTAGTTTGTGTTTTAAGCATCAAAACATGTCAAAAAGGAGCTGAATATGAAAAAGGTGTTACTTCGAGACCATTTTTGGTATATATGAAGGTTGATTTAGCAAAATTGTTCATCATAGAAGTTTTATACCTTAACATTATCTATCCAAAAAATCAAGAATCATAGGATTTTGAGATCATAAGTGGAAGTTATAGTCAAAACACTACAATTGTCTCATACTTCAAACTCACTTAATTTAATAAAGGTGCATTTATAGCCAATTTTTGTCATATATAGAAATTGATTTGGATAATGTGGTAAACATGAAAGTTGTAGCCTTAAAAATTATCTTTTCAATGCATTAAGAATAAAAATTCCAAGATCATATGAGAAATTTATAGTCTAATCATTGAAACATTCTCTAGTAAACTAATTTAGGCGCCCACTTACATGAAATGGTGTGATTTTTGAACAAAAGTTAGGCACTGTAGTGGCTAATTAGTGTGGAATTATGTTAAATTTATTATTTTGCATATTTTGTGTGAAAATCACTTGGGAAATCCATATGTAAGTGGAAAATAATCCTAAATTAGGTTAATTTAAAGGTTTTTAACATGGAAACAAGGGAGTTTTTAGACTTTTGGTGGAGGAGTTCAAGATTAGAAGAAATTGTGGTGCAAAGCTAGAGGGAGATGAACATCAACTTAGAGTTTTATTATTCTTTCTTGTTCTTCCTTTAATATTTAGATCATGTTTAGAATACTTGGAATTATTTTTGATATTATTATGAGTAGTTAAACTTCTTTTTCTAGAGGAGAGATGGATCTTATGTGGATATTATGGGGTAATCAATTAGTTGTAGTATTGAGAGTTTTCACTGGTTTATTTGTAATGTCTTATTCTTAATGCTTTTAATTTATTGGTCATCTATTGAATGATTTATATTTAGGATTTGACACTCGGGAGAGGTAATCCTAAATAGGATCTAGAAATCATAACATAAAATTCTAGATGACTCGAGAGAGCTTTTAGATTTTGTGAAATCATTCAAAAGAATCATAGATCTTAATGCATTCTTAATCTTCTAATTTTTATAGGGATATTGAAATTGGGGCATTTAGAATAGATGCTTGACTCGACACTCAGAAGAGGGAGTTGAGTGCATTGGAATTCTTGATTTATAAACCAACAGAATAACTAAGCTATATAATGAGTTGAAAATACCATGATTAAAACATAAGTGAAATCGATCCTCTATAGCTTCTTTACCTTGATTTCTTCACACCAAAGTTTGTTTACTTTTACTTCTTGTTCAATTTCTTAATTTTTGATTTTTGAAATAAAGTTAGGATTAATTACTACAATAGCTAGTGATTAATTGAAATTTGCAGTCCCTGTGGAGACGATAACCTTCTCATCATTATACTACAATACTTGACACCGTGCTTATGGTTAAATTGCAGCGAACCACATTTTTCTAGATTCTAGCTCTAGGAGGCATATAAATCTTAGCACCAATGTAGTCTTATAGATTCCAGTTCTAGGGGGTGTAAATACATATCAAAAAGTGGATTATGAGACAAACTCTGATAATCAACCTTGTTCTTCTTAAAATTGGTCTCTAGCACCACCTCAAGGCAACAAATAAATACAAATTGGAAAGTAAAGAGTTACACTTTTCATAGTGCTTCTTTGTGAGAATAGGGGAAGTCTTAAAGATGATTAATAGCTTGCTTTGATTGCTTTAGAATCTTCCAAAGAGGTTGGTGAAAGACTTTAATGCAGTGCTTTGAAGGTTGAAGTGCTTGAAGGCTTGAATGCTTGAGTTGCTTGTGTTGATCCAAACCCTCCTTTGCCCTGCTTGATTTTGATGATGAATGTAATTAACCAACTAAGTTTTGATAATAAGCAAAAACATGTGAGTGAATTTTTAAGCTACTGATAGTTACTTTCCCCGGTATGCATTGATAAGTTTATGAAACAGGTTAAGGGAAGTAACTTTAGACATGTGGACAGCGGATATAAGGTTATATTAGAGAAAAGATCCATAACTCAGTTAATAAGGAAGAAAATCATGTAAATGCTCAAAGGAAGAATGACACTGAACTTAGAAGAAGATTTTAGACGTACTGAGACATGTCTGAAACCATGAGGAATAAACTCAAAATTTAAAATAGTTCAGAAAGACTAAAAGATGAAGGCCGAAGTCATAAGAACCAAGTCTGAAACAACCTCAGAGGTGTTTCAGACATTGCATCCAAGCTTCAAGGCCAATCTATAGCTGAAGAATATTGTTTGACTTATGTTTCCTATTATGATGATGAAGAAACCTAGTTGACTTGATGTTGCTTGGTATTTGATGTGTTTGGTATGTGAGTTGAAAAGATATTTTTATTGAACTAACACTTGCAGGGTTTGTTGTAGAATGTTTCAATCCAACACAAGGATTGACAAGTCTTTATTGCAAATGACAGGTTGAAGGAAATTGAATTTCAAAGTGGGAATTCAAAGGTTGATTGAATACTTTGCATGATTGTGGAATGGATTGATGTAATATAGGGAATGGATTGATGTAAATGTTAATGCATTGATGTAAATAGGTTGAAAGATGGAATGCATCAAAATGTTGTATCAATAGATCAAACACTCTAAGAGTGCAGAACAAGAAGGGTGATAGAAAACTCAAAACAGAAACTATTAGGATTACTCTGTATGATTTTGATGACAAAAAAACTTATACTAAGATGAAAGTTATGATATATAACCTTGAACCTTGAACAACTGTGCTTGGAACGAATGTGTAATTATGAAAGTTTAAATTATACAAGCATGATGTAATTAATTGTTCAATCACCTACCTCAATGTTGAATCATATGATCTTCATGATGAATTTAATTGTCACTTTTTAAATAGCAATTTTGAATCATATGTTTGTAGAAGAAGAGGAAGAAGAAAACAAAGGGTTCGAGATGTGTTGTAAAGAACTTATTTTGTTTGTAATAATCAAAGAAAGATCCTCATGGACAAATGCAAAGAAATGATAGAAACAAGATTAAGATAAAGCCAAGGTCAAGAAATAGAAACTTCATCCAAGAACATAACCTCGAGCAATCTAGAATGACCAAGACTAAATTCATTTGAGACTAAGTAGAAGAAGAAACATCACCAAAAACTCAGACAGATGTAAAGGAAGCTTTGCATGACCAAGAAGCTAAGAAGTAAATATGAACTCTATACAAACCACTGATATCTTAGACAAATGCAGAAGACAAAGACAGCTTCGGAAAAAGTAACAGTTCAGTAAGTTTATCCAAAACTTACTTCAGGTAAATGAGATGAAGCATGGGACAAAGTAGAAAGAAGGAACTTCATCCAAAGACTTAAGATAGAAACCTCAGATAAATGCAGTAAAAAAAGACAAGCCTCAGACAAAACAATTTGAAGAAACTTGATTTGATTGAGAATGGCTAAAGTAAAGTTTGTCTAAAACTAACTCAGGACAAAGTAATGGTTCAAACAAATGTCTGACATTAACTTTGGACAAATGCCAAAGAGAAGGAAACTTTGTGGCATAAACCGAAGAGAGAATTCCACAGAGATTAATCTAGGAGAAATGAATACAATTGAAAGTCATGCCCTTCTCCAATGTCAATTGTTATGTGACTAGCAATTAATCCAAAGCATCAAAATGGAATTTGTGCTCATGCTTTCGGTGAGCAGAATTCTCCAATCACTATTTTTGTTAATAAATGACACTGTAGAGTTTCTAGTTGTGACAAGCCAAGTCATGAGAAGAACATTTTTACAATAAGCCAGTTCTCTCTCTTCTCTATCAAAGAATGATGTTAGAGTAACTCAAGACAAATCAAAAGCAATGGATTCCTACAGAAGAAATAGCAATGATCTTCTACATTCAATACTATTCTTGTTCATGTACCCAATGCAACCCATTCCTCTCCAACAATCAACTTTTTGAAGAGCTACTTAAGGAGATGAGTGGGATGATTAGAAGAAGAAGAAGGGGTAAAGAAATTTTTTTTAAAAGAGCTTAAATCATCTACAAACTTTTCTAACCATGGCCAAGAGTTAAAACCTCCAAATATCCATTCAAGAGCTTCAACTCTCAGAATCTTAAAGGCCATCTTCTTCATTACATAATGGGAAGATTTTCTATATTGCAAGGAGCTATTATAAGATCAAGACTTCCACATTACTTTAATGAAATACTATGTAAAGTGTATAAGTTTTGTAGTTAACTTGAAAACTGGAGAGTTATTGGTAAGCTCTAGAAAAAACCATCAAGTTTGCTAGTGATCTTTGAAACTAGTGAGTTTCTGGTGAGCTCAAAAAATGAGATTATGAGTTGTTGGTGAGTTCTAGGAAAAAACCATCAAGTTTTGTGGTGACCATTGAAACCATGTGAGTTTCTGGTGAGCTCTGAAAACCAAATTGTAGGTTGGTGGTGAGCTCGGGAAATCATCAAGTTTGTTGGTGATCTTTGAAATAGTGAGTTTCTAGTGAGCTTGGCAAAACCAATTTATATTCCATTATAAGGGTTATAGTGGAACCCAAGGCACAAGGAAAGTGTGCTCTTAGAAGAGTGGAGTAAGGAGGTTACTAGAACCACTATAAAAATTTTGTTGTCTATGTGTTTGTTTTATTGAGTTACTTTGTTGCACTTTACTGTTCTATCGTTTGTTTTATAATTTCAAGTACACAAGAACAGAAAAAGAGTAGAGTAGAGAGCTTACCCGCATGACTATGAAGATTGTGTTGCTTGTATACCTTTTATGATTGGTTTATTTTTCTTACACCTTACTGTTTTATTATTTATTATTGTATAACACATCATCATCAAAACGTTGGAAATTTATTATACAAGGGTTGAGCAAAAAAATTTTATAAACCCAATTCACCCTTCCCTTCTTGGGTTAAGCCATGCTATGGGATGTAACAGAGAGATCATTGTGAAAAGAAGAATAGAAACCCACATGTCACAATTGTGGTGGAAGTGGAAATTTGAAGAAAGCATGCCATCTATTAAAAGGGTAGAAAGAAGAATAAAAAATCTTAGAGTTTTGGGGCTTCTTATGATGGTGACTTATCCATCTCTATAAACTCCGAATCTGATAATAAGGAGTGTCATATTGGTTTAATGGCATATGATAATGAGGAAAGAGAAAGCAATGCTTTAGAAGAGGTAAGTTATGATGATTTTTCGTTCAAACTGCAACAAGAACATACAACACTTCTTGATGAATCAAAATTGGTAACTAAAAAATATGCAAAGTTAAAAAAGGAGTTTCAAATGCAGAAAGAAGTGATATTGAGAATACAACTACAGTTCAAATTCGTTTTTATGAGTATTCAAAATGGAAATTTGAAAATGACTTTCTGAAAACTAACTTAAAGAAGTTGTTGAAAATAAAATAAAAAACTACATTAATGTTGTACTTTTTTGAGAAATAGAAATAATCAGTTAAAGATCAAAATTTCAACTTGTCGGAATTATGTTGCTAATTTTCAAAGGGAAACTTTTAGTTTTCAAAAAGGGCATTGTTATTTTTATAATAAATTTAGACATGTTACTTATAATTATATAGTAAAAAGATTACAAAATAATGGGATAAAATTGATTTGGGTGCCTAATCAAACTATTATCATACTTGAAAAACATGGACCCAAGATGTGGGTACCAAAAACTTAAGTTTTTCCTTTTTAGGTGTGCTTGACTTCAAGAATAAAAGCCAGCTAGTACTTGATAGTGGATGTTCACAACACATGACAAAAAGCAAGCATTTGTTCAAAATTTTGTCTTTCAAGATAAAGGTAGAGTAACTTGTGAAGATAATAATCAAGGAATTATTAGAGGAATTGGAATGATAAGTATTTCAGGTATGGATATAATTGATGTATATTATGGAGATGGTCTTAAACACAACCTTTTCAGCATAAGTCGGTTATGTGACAAAGGTTTTAAGGTTGTATTTAATTCTAATAAATGTATTGTTCATAATAATGTAAGAAATAGTGTATGTTATGTAAAGCGAAATGGAAATGTGTATACATTGGACCCTAGTATAGATCATGTAAAATGTCTATCTACCATAGACAGTGAGGCTTTATTATGGCACAAAGATTTGGATATGCCAATATGTATACAATTAAGATGCTTATGAAATTAGATCTTGTAAAAGTTTTACCAAAAATGAAAATTAATGTGGACCATATCTATGATGCATGTCAATTTGGCAAACAAATGAAAGCTTCTTTCAAATAAAAAACTGTTGTTTCTACCATAAAGACTCTTAAGTTATTACATATGGCATGAACCATAAATTTGAGTGCCAAATAGTGCAGGTATGTAATTGTTGATGATTTCTCAAGATATACTTGGGTATTGTTTCTAGATCAAAATGATGAATGTTTTGAGCTTTTCAAGAAATTTCATCACAAATTTTAGAATGAAAGTGGAACATGAATTTCAATTTGAAGTGATCATGGAAGTGTAACACCTAGGGTATTAAATTTTGAGTTTCAGTATCAATGTGATAGAAAATGATCTGGAGTGTAAAGTTGTACTTTTTGAGATGAAGTAATTGGACATGATTTAGATTTAACAAAGTAATTGGATGCAATTTAGAATTATATGAGGAAAATTTTTGCATTTTGGTTATGCATAAAAAGAAGATTAAATATATATTTTAATGTTGGAATATATGGAAAGTATTATGATTTAAATATATGAGTAAATACAGCAAAAAAGGGGAGAAAATTGCAAAACAAAATGAAGCTAGTAAATTGGTGCTGGTGGCACCAGATTATAATGACACAACGGCAGTGAGTAGCAGGCGGGCCTTGAGGTGCCGGTTGATGGATAAATGTGAGTGGCCCAATTTTTTGGTCATTCCATTCCATTTCTTCTCTTCCCCATTCCATTTTCTTTCTCCCCATGCCCAAGACCCATGATTACCCCCCTTTTTCATGTTGTTTTGGGTAGGATTCATCATGATTAGATAAGAAAACCTATCAATCTTGCTTTATAGCAAAAAATTCTTTGATTTAGAGGGTGATGGAAGAAGCAAATCAGATTTCTTGCAAATTGAGTGGGCTACTTCAAGTTTTGGGCTTGGATTCTTGTCCATGGGAGAAAGCCACGTTGGAATATCATAGTAAATCATTTTTCCCCATCCAAAAATTGGATTTTTGTAATTACGGTTTTGTAGCTTTTCTTGAATAGTAGAAAATTAGGGGGGAAATAATAGATTTCTTGTATTATTCATGGGGGAAATAAGTTAATAGATTGATTATAGTTAATTGGACATAAGAATTCATGATTTTGAGTAGTTAGGGTTCCATGCTAATTGTGAATTGTGATTTTGCCCCAATTTCGTATCTTATAAATAATAATCATAGGGGAAATGATTAATATGTAAGGTATAGTATTGTGGGACTTGTTGGATTGATTAGAAGTGGAAATTTTAATTTTTGGACTATACCCTAATCGGAGTTAAAAAGGAAATTTGTGTACAGGCTATAAGAGCCGCAAATTGATTGGATTAAATGTCTAATTAGATTGTTATTGAAGTTAATTGCATGATAGTTATGTTGTATGATGAGTGCATATGGTTGGAATTAGGATTCCTTAAAATTTCTTGTTGAGTGTGTTTGCCTTTGATTTTATATTGATATAGTGAGGATATGAATAGCCTATATGGCTCTGTTATGATACAAGATGTTAGAGTGCTTATGTTGAATATGCTATGGAATCATCATGTATAATTGGGATTGAAAGACCCTAATCCCATGTGATAGAATAAATTTTAAGTTTTGAATGCCTGTGAGCCATTAAATCGTTTGTCTATTGAAATATATCCCTAGAGGAATGATTAGTAATGTCAAAGTGCAGTGTTGAGCTCTAAAGATAGCTATGCACTCGAAAGATAAATAGGTTTAACCAAGAATGATGGTTTGATAACCTTGTTAAATTGTGGCTTGATGATCTGAGAAGGATGAAAAGGCATGGAGCTTGAGTAGTGTATAGTCACTCAAGTTAAGTAGGTTATCTTTTGAATATATTATTAGAAGAGGATAGTGATCATCCCATTATTTATATTCATTTATTTTTGAGCATAGATGTATGAATGGGGATTGTAGACATCCCATAAATCTTGGTTGTTTAATAAATGAATACGAGGTGTGGATACTATGTAAATTATTGAGACTAGTTATGTCTCAAACATCTTGTGTTATTATGTAAGCTATTGAGGATAGAGAATATCCCAATTATACGAGGATATGTGTATTAATGGAATAGTAAACATTCTATGAGAGTGTGTTTGTAAAATGATGATAGGATATGTTGATGCTTGTAAGGCATAAATTGATATGTGGTGTTTGAATGGCATAGATATGATATGCCCAGAGTGGCATAGGTGAAATTTACATATGTTGTACCAGAATGGCACTATTTGATATGGATTGCCTGCATGGCTCAAGATACATATAGGTCATATGATTGTGAACATGCCATTATTTTATTATTATTTTCTATTATGCCTATTTAATGAGTTTGCTTGGACTCAGGCCTCCTTATTATGATTTTAGCTAATAGGTCAAGCAAAGGAACTTGAAGACAATGATTTATTATGCTTTGTAGAAATTACAAACTAAAATTTTTGGTATTGTATGTGTATTCATTCAAAATCATATTAATTTAAGTAGAGATGTATTCTAGGTATGTATAATGATATAAAATAATTGGCATGTCATCATGTATTGGTGAATCGATGTAAATTATTTTAGTTGTGTATTGCCATCATGGGGCGAAGTAGGTTCTAAGTTGTGGGTAAGTATTGGGATTTATGTTAATGTTTTATTATTGTTAAAGAAAAGTTTAATATGATTCATAAATGTATGCATAGGTTTAAGTTATAAAATATAAGGTATACTTTACTTGAATTATGATAGGATATTTCCCTTAAAAAGTAGAAAATTATGGGATTATTAGAAAATTTCCCTTAAGAAGAGGGAAATGGTAGTATCCCGCATCAGTCCCGACATGGTGTGGTTAAAACACATAGCGTGGTGGTGCAAAGCGTTATAGGAAGAGAATTTGACAATAATCAATTCACGCATAAT